>JARYGA010043568.1:0-107181 GCA_030545235.1 Helianthus tuberosus
GCGGAGCGTCACCGCTTGGAGGCGTGACATGACCAGGATCGAGCCACCAATCATATTGAACAAGCATGTAAGTAGTATATAAAGATCAAACACAATACAATTGGTGTCTAAACAAAACAATAGTTTTGGTTGCAAGCGGAAGCATAATGTTTAAAACCAAGTCATAAGTTTAAACGTTTCAAAAGTTTAGCATGGCACACAGCTGTCCATGTCCCACAACGACTCTTCCCACTCCGATGAAAGCTCCATAGATACCTAACGACCTGCAAGGCATGTAACAACGAGTCAACAACAAAGTTGAGTGAATTCACAGTTGGTTGTTTAGTTATAGTGTTCGTGAATCATTTGTTCATTTCGTAAACCAAGTATCTTAGTTATCTGTATCGCGGTTTCCCAAACATGTTTGCGATGATTAGTGGCCGGATCGCGGTTTCCAAAACATGTGTGCGATGATTAGTGGTCGTATCGCGGTTTCCCAAACATGTGTGCGAAGATTAGTGGGGGCTTCCCATGTGTCGACTAGTCGTGTTTGTACGTGCCCTTCTTGATCCAAGGACCGTAGCGAGTGTGAGTGTACGTAGGTTTTACGTACGTGCCCTTCAATCCGAGGACGGTGAAAAGTAGTTTAATAGTAATGATAGTACGAGTAGTTATTCAATCCCATTCCCAACCCCTGGGAATCCCATGCCTTATAAAGAGTGTGAACTCACCTCGGTTGCTCGGTTTGACTCTCAAAAGTAGCTAACAGTCAAGGTCGGTCAATCACGTCCTAGTACGATTACCACTTAGTTTATTAGTGACTTCAAATAGAACACAAAGTTCCTACACGTATCTATCACATAACATGCATCACTTTAACGGTTTATGCCCATATATACTTCCCATCCATTCCCCACTCAAAATCAAACATACGATAATGAACATAACATATATATAACATATTAGATCATTCACAGATAGCATACTCGACATTTAGACACGCGAGTCACAACTTATGTCTTTTCAGCATTTATATTCAAAACCGGCTGCTTTTTTGGACATTTTAATAAAATAGTTAAATTATTCAAAAAATTTCCAAATTTTTACAGGATGTCTTAAACGTTCCATATTTTATTGTGTAAAAATATCGGGGTCCGGTTCATTACCAATATTTTATAAAAATTCATATTCCGGACTGAACTCAGATTTATATATTTCTGACCACAGTCCACGGAACAATTTATTAAAAATTCATCGAGTGTCCGATTTACAAAATTCCAGTGGGGTAATTACAAATGTATCGGTTGTCATCTACTGTACAAATTTCATGGTCCGATTCATCACAAAACTCAGGTTATGACTGAAAGCATGACACCCATTTATTGCTGTCAAAATTCAGCTTAAGCTGCTGTTACAAATTAACACTTTAAAAATAGTAAACGGAGTCCAAAAATTATGATTCTAGTGCCATTAGAACCGTATTTTATAATAACATATTTTAGATTCAAAATATCGGTTTTTCGTTGAATTTACGACCTGTTTACAGCCTGATGAAGTCGGCTGGAAATCATTACTCAGCTTGCTGTTTTGTGGTTTAAATGTTACTAAAACGTATTAACAAGTGTCCTAAACATGTGTTTATCAAGAAATCAACATATAAGTAACCAAGAGTGTAATCAAAGACTTACAACTAGCACCAAGGCTAGGGATGAACAACTGAAGAAATGAGGTGGTTAATAGCAAAGGAAGAAGGTCCTTGAGCTTCCGTTGCTTCCACACTTCCTAACTTAGCTTCTTACACCTCAAATTGAGCTTGGAATGCTTGAACCAAAAATGAAAATGGTGGTGTGTGAAGTAGGGTGTTTGGCCGAGAGTTTAATGAGGGAGAAGGAGGAGAAGTGTTGAGGTGATGAATGGTGAAAGGTGTAGTGTTCATATCTTCTTAAAGAATCCTTCCATATCTTACAATATCTAGACAAAATCAAATTGAATCTAAGTAATATCATTATAGATCTTGTAGGATTTTAGAAATCTTGGTGGGGACACTTCTTTTGTCCGTAAGTTTCATATGAGGGGGGGGGGGGGGGTTAATTGTAACTTGCAAGATCTATATATCTCAAAGAAATCAAGGAAAGATCTTGTGAATCCAAAGAAATCTTATGAAAGATCTAGTAAGATTTTAAGGGATTATTGGCAAGATTATTATGGATTTGGCAAGATCTAGTAAATATTTGGTGGGCCACCCTCATGTGACCGTGTATAATATGGGGGGGGGGGGGTAAAGTGCAACTTTCCAACTTCTAATTTTAATAACAAGTTAGTTTACAAGTGTAACTTTTAGGGACTTGTGTGCTATTATGTTTTAAGGGGTGTTATGGTGTTCGGGGACCATAACTAGTTCAGAAATAATTAAATAATGTGTTTGACAAATATTTGGTGTCCCGGGTAATGTCCGGTTGTTCGGTCGGATACTGTTTCGTTAAGTTGTTTAATTGTTCCGTAAGGTGTCTTATACCTATATTTTGTAACACAATTAATTCCTAATACATAGGAAAATATTCAGGACCATTTAGTCAAGTTTTCTGCATACTACTAGTATGCTAACACGCACATGTAAGTATAACACAGTAATCAGTGAGCAGTTGAATAATTTAGCACAATCATATGGATTTGGCAAGATCTAGTAAATATTTGGTGGGCCACCCTCATGTGACCGTGTATATTATGGGGGGGGGGGGGTAAAGTGCAACTTTCCAACTTCTAATTTTAATAACAAGTTAGTTTACAAGTGTAACTTTTAGGGACTTGTGTGCTATTATGTTATAAGGGGTGTTATGGTGTTCGGGGACCATAACTAGTTCAGAAATAATTAAATAATGTGTTTGCAAATTGTACGGATACATGGAATTACGAGGGTTGTCACAAATTTATCCTACACATAACCTACATGTGTGTAGGTTATTTAAAAACTAAAGATTTTTCATATTTAATTTTAGATTCTAGTGTGAGAAACAATAAATCTTACATTTATAACATTTTCATTTACTTTTTAGGCTTTTAGGATTGAAAAAATGAGTAATTCTTTTTGTTCTGCGTGTTCTCGCAATATTTAGTGTTCTGCAGAGAACCTTCCCCTATATATATATATATATATATATATATATATATAGGGGAATGTTTAAATGAGAACGCTAAATATTATGAGAACAAATGAAAAAAACGAGAGAACTTGGTCAAATATAATTCAAATTCAAATTTTTTTTACACTTATCATTATTATTCAAATACAATGTTAGAAATTTAATTTACACGTTTAAATTTACGTGAATTCGTAAATAAAGAAAATTTACACATATGTAAGTTTGCCATTTACACATGTGCAAATCTATTATATTTACACATGTGTAAAAAATCTAAAAAGAGTGATTTTGAAAGGAGAAATGAATTATTTGATGTTGTAAATTCTTTTTTGAGTTAATTACAGTTTTCGTCCCTGTGGTTTGTCAAAAATCACTATTTCAGTCCATTAGTTTAAAAATTGCGATTTTAGTCCCTATGGTTTCACTTTCGTAACCATTTCAGTCCCTGTGGTTTCACTTTCGTAACCATTTCAATCCATTTATTTTGTAAGTACAGGGACTGAAATGGTTACAAGGTGGACTGAAATGGTTACGAAAGTGAAACCACAGGGACTGAAATCGCAATTTTTAAACTAATGGACTGAAATAGTGATTTTTGACAAACTACAGGGACAAAAACAGTAATTAACTCTTTTTTTTTTTTTGATGTTTTATCTTAATTACAATGAGGTTTGTATTAAAAAAATTGGTTTTGATTGGTTTTTTTCATTCGTTCTCACGGTTCTCGCAATATTTAGCGTTCTCAAGATAACCCTCCCCCATATACATATATATATAAAAGTGAGGTTCATTAGGGAACACATAAAAAGTGGTGAACTGGGGAACCTTTTTTATTACCATTGGATAAGAAAAATGAACGGCTTAGATCACATCTAAAACCTCAGCCTAAATTGTCCAATACTATAATTTTCAACACGTTTAGGTAAAAAGGCATTGTCATTTATACTTTGGGGGGGTTTTAAAAAAATGATTTTTTTTTACTTTTAACCCAAAACTAATTGATTCTTTACTTTTAACCCATAACTATTTCATTTTTTTTAACTTTGAAGCTCAAAACTTTTCATCTTTAATTTTAACCCAAAAGTATTTGTTTTTTTTTTACGTTTAACCCCAAAACTTTTCATCTTTTACAATTTAACCTCACAACTTCATTACTTTCAACTTTGGTTCTCTATAATTTTCATTTTTCACAAACTTTTTTCTTTATGTTCCGTTCTAAATTTAGTGAGTTAACACGGCGCACAACATGCGTGCGTGGTTAAACGTTTTTACGTTGTCTAGTTTCTCGTTTGACAGGATCATCGTAACGCGCGGGTCCTAGAGTGTCTTAGTTATTCTTTTATATGTTTTACGTTTGGGTTTACATTATTCACATTAACACGCTCCAACTTCAGTATTGGTGGTCGCTCACAGTAGTGTGTCATTGGTGTTTGCCCTTACCGCAACACGGGGTGCTTAATAATAGTTACTAATAAAAAGCACGATGGGTTAGTTTTGGAATTAAAAACAAAAGAAAGTTTCGTATCAAATCTAAAGGAACTTTAATATTTATCTATCTTGTCTCCGACGAATCTACCATTGTTGACTTCGCCCTCGTCCGCATCAACACCGCATCAAGCCCTTACCGCCGGTGGTGCGACCACTGCCAAACCAATTGTGGCTCAATCACCTCTTCGTGAAACAAAACCGTAACTCGTAACTAGGGGTGGCAAAATGGGTGTGTTGGACAGATTTGGGTAATGGGTTAGAATGGGTTTGGGTTAGAATGGGTTTTATTAAGAGAAGGGTTAGGATGGGTTTGGGTCAAGATGAGTTTTAGGTGGAGAAACAATTATTAGCTAAACATCGACCTAGCACCCGCAATCCACCCACTGCTCGGCTTCTAGCAGTGTCCTCCTCACAGCCACGGGGCAGCCCAATCAAAGCCGACCCCCTCCCAGCGCCGGGGCCTAAAATTGGCTTCTCAAGTGGTACTTTTCGCGATCGGTGTTGCAAATGTCATGGCATTGGTTACCTTAAACGGGATTGCCCCAATAAACAGGTCCTTTTTATTTGTTGAGGAACCCGTACTAAAATATGATACTGCGGACGATGACAAGAAAACCAAAATTCTTTACCTCGATTGGGGTGAAGCACTTGTTATTCAACGCATTCTAAACACGCCCATAGCCGATACATCCGATGAGACACAATAGCTTTGAAACAACATCGTCCGCACAAAGTTGCGTCTAACGGCAAGTGTTTGTACGGTTATCATTGACGGCAACAATTGTGAAAATATGGTAGCAAGTACCATGGTCGAAAACCTCAAATTACCACTACACGACCACCCCGACCGGTACCAACTTACGTGGTTAAAAAGGGCAATCTTGTTAAAGATATTCATTGGTGTTTGGTTCCTTTCTCCATTGGTAATAAGTATACGGACGAACTATGGTGTGAAGTCAGCCCCATGGACGCATATCATCTTTTATTGGGTCGTTCGTGGCTCTATGACCGCCCAGTAAAACACGACGGCTTCCACAATGCTTACACCTTCAAAAAGGATGGTCTTAATATCACATTTGCACCCTTTAACCCTAAGCAGGAGGAGTCCACGTCGATGTTGGTAACAAAACCAGAATTCACAACACCCACCAGGAATAATCAAGAACATCTTATTTCTGGTATATTGATTGCCAAAGAAAACCCCTCCGTACCGCAAGTTCCATGGGAGGTGCAACCCCTCTTGACCGAGTTTCGTGATATTTTTCCTACCGACATTCCTATTGGTCTTCCGCTCATACGGGAAATACAACATTGTATCGATTTTTTTCGAGTGCAAGTATTCCAAACAAGTCTACTTATCAAATGAATCTGAAAGAGTTTGCTGAATTGCATCGCCAAGTAACCGAACTTTTGGAAAAGGGATTCATTCGGGAGAGTATGAGTCCTTGTGTAGTTCCGGCTCTACTAGTGCCCAAGCCGAATGGTACTTTTCGGATGTGTATTGATAGATGCGCCGTCGATAAAATAACAATCAAGTATTGTTTTCCTATTCCTCCATTCAACGATTTGTTAGACCACTTACATGGGGTACGAGTTTTTTCAAAAATATATTTACATAGTGGATATCACCAGATTCGAATGCCCCGGGTGATGAATGGAAAACGACATTTAAAACACCTGATGGTCTTTACGAATGGATGGTTATTTCGTTCGGGTTATCTAATGCTCCAAGCACGTTCATGCATCTTATGAACCATGTTTTCAAGTCGTTTATTGGAAAGTGTGTCGTCGTTTATTTGTCATTTATTTCGATGACATTTTGAGAACACCTTAAGCACTTAAGGGAGATCTTCACCGTTTTAAGAGACCAAAAGTTGTTTGCTAATGAAAAAAAATGCCACTTTAGGATGAATGAAGTTATTTTCTTGGGATACTTGATCTCCGGGGGTGGCATTCACATGGATAATAGTAAAATCTCCACAATTACCACATGGCCAACACTGACGTCTTTACATGATGTTCGTAGCTGTGATAACCCGGATAATTAAGGTTAGCATACTTGAAATCCCACAACCTTTAGCGTGTGCCTCTATGTTTATTCGCCTATCTCGTTCACCACTAGAGGTTTGCATGTGTTTGACTGATTAACTATTTAAGAAATTATTAAACGCTTTTATGTGTCGTTCAACTAATTTAGAGAACCAACTTGGTTGGGCCGCAAACTCGCTTAACACTCACACACGCTTGGGCCTGAGGCCCAACCCGAAATTGCATACACTTATTTGTATCATAACTGTTCATGGGTTAAGTGAAGCCCAAGAAGGAGATGGGACTTGGGCCGGCCACTGTTGAGGTGGTTTATGTGCGCACACATATAGGCAGATTGTACGTGGATTTCATAAACTAGCAATCGCATAACCACAAACCCTAAAACACCCTCATTCACCCTTGAAGGCGACGGTAGTTTCATCCGGGACGAAGCTCTCTCCTTGTTCGCCATCCCTCCCTCTCTCGCGAATACGGTTAGTATATCACACCCGTCGCTAGGATGATTTACGTGTTGCTGTTATGATAGAGTATGTGATCATGTGCTTAGCGATTAGGTTTTACGTGATGTATATGTGTTCGATGTGTATGTGTGATAACAAGATCCATGATGACTAGTTATGATTATGTCAACTGTTATTTGAACCATGATATGTTTGATTATGTGCAATGATTATTAGATTATAATTAATCTGAGATTTCATGGGAACAATATTTGATTAGATATGTTATGAAAACAACACAAAACCTAGGAACTGTTGGTGATAGTAAATCGATGATGTTGTATGGTTTGTATGATGTTGTGTGACTTTGTATGATAATATGTAATCAATTAACCAGTCGATATGATGTTAATGATTAGTGTTACATGATGATGATACGAAACAGTAGGGTTTGCAGGCCAAGTCTCCGCGACGAAACAGTGGAATCTTGTCACTAGCCGGCCACGACGAAACACTAGTGTTTCGTCACCAATTAGCTTCGACGAAACCTTGGGGTTTCGTCGCATAGGAGATTCGTCGGGGAGGCTGTATGGGCCTTTCGTCGAGGCGGTGAGCATGTGGCCGATGTGTTGTAAGTTAAGATAAAATAAGATTGTGAATCAAGGATATAGCCGACAACATATAAATGCTTATGTCAATATTGCAACTAAAAGGAATTCTATTGGGCCGATTAATGTTTAAACATGAGATGGGGGCTGTTCACATGATAGGTAGTTAGATACCTTAATGACCATGGGGATAGGGGCTGCATGGAGTAAATGATGTCAGTACAATATATTTATGCATGTAATCGGTCATATGATATTAGGATTTATGGTTATTATGATGATAAGCTAGAACCTTGATTGTGTGTGATTAAATAATGATTGTTGTGAACGCATGTAGGCATCGCATGATATGAGCATATGGTTAGATCTGAATGGTAGTTAAACAGGGTGTTAACTTTTGCTAAACGAATTGGTGGAGTAACTCAGTTAACTGTTGTGTGTAATACTCAACTGTTGTAGTATGATACACATAGGATGTGAATATAAGTGTGAACTGAATAACTGTTTATGTGCTTCTTGCTAATTGTTGCTTGAACACAATAAGATTACAATTTATACGCAAGTCATGCGAATGTAAACTGATTACGTGTACCTGAACACCATAGGCTTCGATTAACTAAGTGTGAACAAGTAATATAACATACCGAGCAATCTCAGGTGAGTTCACTGCTCTTTTTCTAAGCATGCATCCCGGGGAGGGATATCGGGTAACGTTCCGGGGAGGAATGTCAGGTTATTGGGATGTTCGTTATTATACTCTTTTCTATCATATAAGACCCCTTACATCTACCGATAGTTGCCGGGGAGGCAACAAGGTTATTAGTTGATAGCACTATTAGGTTTGGCACCCTCACACCGTACCGGGGAGGACGGGCGTGAACTAATCACCTTAAAGCATGACCAATGTTTTGATAGAGACATTGGGGTTGGGCAAACATATCTTGTAGCCATTGCGGTATTCGAGTTAATAACAACATCAAATCAAATCATCGAATCTGTGAAACGTTTTAATCTGGTAACTGGTATCTAAACACGTTAACCAAACTTTGAACTCACCAGCGTCGTCTGACACACTTGTCTGCATGCTTGCAGGTCTATAGGCTTATATCATTTGGAACTTGCTATCTGGGAAGCAGGAGTGGTCATGGATCGAGATACATGGAATCCCAAAACAAGCTAAATGGTTTATGTACACATGGCTTACGAAACACTTAACAAATGAGTTATGCTTCCGCTGTATTCAATAAATGATATGAGATGTTTGTGACACTTTACGTTAACGAATGAAAGTTTTATTTAATTTATATTTATGAGTTCAATGTGATTGGTGGCTTGGATCCTGGTACGTCACACGCCTCACGGGGGTTTCCGCTTGTGGTATTTTGGGGGTGTGACAGTTTGGTATCATAGCCACTGGTTATAGTGAACTTGGTTTTAAAAACGTTTTTATAAAACCAGACTATAACCGATCAACTCGGAAAACGTGAATACGACCATGACACTCAGCTCCAGACTGCAAGGTTCATCTCTCATATACTCACTGTATTGCATAACTAGTGAACACTTACCTATGATATTGCATGTGATTGCACTTTTAGTACAACAATATGAATTCATGTATTACATGCATGTGTTATGTGACAGATAGGGTGGTATTCCCTAAACATTAATGACTCACGTTTCGTAATGCTCATTGTTTGCTACTCGAGCTTGAGGAACCATTTGACATGAGTTAGGAGGAGCTGAGATGAGCATGCAAATCACAATATTATTGTGGGTGCACACATAATAATAATGTGGGGTGCATGCGAGTCCCAGTGAGGCTTAACAAGTGAAAAAGGGGTTCTGCTCTGTTATTTGATTGATGTGACACACAACAGTCTATAGGAGTCATAGCAGTGATTGACTCTTACTTGAACATGAACTTTTCACTTCTCACTGAACCCTTACGAATCCCAATGTTATTGAATATTACCTGAACACCCATCAGAACGCCTAGCAAACTGTGTAGAATGTTAGGTGCTTGTACGAACGTCCCTAAGTTGGATGTTGTAGCATCGAATGATTGGTTATTACCTACCTCACTTATCTTTGTTTGTTGGAACCTACTACACTGACGCCCTAAATCCCGAAGTGCGATCACTTCTGCAACACTCTTGAAACATACTGTGTATTACTCAAACAACTTGCTGGAACGATGGACAAGAGGATGATTGTAGTACCTTACTGACTTTAGTATTTGGACGACCCTGATTACCGGCAACGAACACCAGCGAATTGACTCAATCGAATTTTTAACCCTAGTCAGCGACTCGTGGGAGTCAACTTTTATGAATCAATCGGGACATTAACAATGACAACAGATTATAGTGTGGAATGTGTGACTACCAGCACAGCGAGTAGCGCGTTAGGGTGTGGCACATAATGTGGAAAGATGGACTTGGTCGGTGAAAGATCGTAGAGCTCCGTTTCGAGCTACGACATTAGAGGTAACAGTCATGGCAACATTAAGGCACTTGTAATCGTAGCCTTCAGTATGGGAATGAAGGTGCCTACGACATGGATGGGCCGTTGTTAAACCAAGACGACAACAACCAGGGGAGCGACGGCAGCACTGGAAATTCTCGTAGCGAAAACAACAACCTGATGCTCAGGGAAGGGCACTTGGGGCTGGTGTGGGCGACGCCAGGATTACAGCAACATGGTGGCAACCACGTCCTTGGAAACTAATCGTTTCGTTCCTGTTCTGTTCAACCCTGATACTTCCTGAAACCAACCTGTTGAGGAATCGGCTGATGGCAAGACGATTGAAGCCTCGTATGTTCGTTGGGATGCAAACTCGACCTCGTGGGACGAGTGATCGACGTCAACCTTCCTTCTACTATCCCTGATGGTTACAATGCAGTAGTTAGTGCGGATGGGTTATCCAGAAACCGCGCGGACATACCCTGTAAGGAGAAAACCTTGTGTGGAAAAACGTTATTCGTTCCAAAGCATCAGAATGGTGCAAGGGTTAGCGCCATCTCAGCTGTGAAAGTTTGGAAGCGTCTACGGAAAGATTACCCCGCTATGTTGGCAGCCGTTATTGATATGAAGGATAAGGAAAGGAGGATCAAGGATCCACCAATGGTTCGTGACCCATCTCAGTGTGTTATTCGAGGGACCTTCAGGTTTACTTCCACAACTGCTAGTCGGAATCTTAGTTGATCTCACGCCAGACGCAGCTCCGAATACTCGTACGCTTACCGTCTTGCACCAGGAGGGTTGCAAGAACTGTCAAATCAACTACAGGAATTGCTGCGCAGGAGCTTTGTCGGACCTAGATTTCTTTTCGCTTTAGGGATCCCTAGTTATAACCGTGAAGATAGGCCTTTTCCGTATGTGTAGTGACTATCAAGAACTCAACAAGGTGGCAGTCAAGAATTGTTTGCCTCGACCATGTATTGTCAGCCTGTCGACCAGTAGCGAGGGTCAAGCTCTCATTCGAGGATTGATTTTCGAACGAACTATTATCAGATGGAAGTCCAAGGGGAGAATGTTCTTAAAACGGCTTATCAAACGCAATTCGGCCGTACGACTTTGTATTCCAAGACCTTCGGGGTAATCAACACACCAGCAGCTTTATGGATCACATGAATCGACCGTGTTTATTGATGGCATTTTGAATCATTCCAGGAGAAGGGAACGTCATGGGTGGTATTTATTCAAGCCGTGTAATACACGTGTTTATTCAACTCGTGCAATACACGGGTTTTTAAAGATGTAACTTTTTTATTACTTAGTGTTTAAAAGATTATACGCGGGGTTCTAACCTAGTAATAATAATTTAACAAAAATTAAACGGAACTTTGTAAAAAATATTATAAGGTTCTATAGAAATTCTAATTATCAATTTTGTAAATTTGTTACAGTTTAAGTATAATAGTTTTTATAACTTAATTGAGAGAATTAGTTAAGTATTTTAATTTACATAAATTGTTTTATTTGAAACCATCAACATAGATAAGTTGAGTAAAAATGGTTACAACCTATAAAGTGAATCGTATGATTTCCTTATAAAAATTGATTTAGAATTCTTTGTTTGATTTTTATATATAAACACAACTAGGTTAGAACTTGTGTATTACACGGGTTGATGAAATATATTTTTATATATACTAAGTATAGAAAAGTTATATCTTTAGACACCCGTATTTTGGATGAGTTGAATAAATACATGTATTACACGGTTTGAATAAATATAATGTAATTAGTAAACACACACCGTCGTCAAGATGGAAAAATTGAACTTCAATGTACTATTTACATATTATAACATTTTACTTTGTTTTTTCTAACTTATTATTATGGGATCAAATACAAACTTCAATATGTGTAAGAACTATAAGAACCAACCATTATTAGACATGTGTCCTTCATTAAAAAAAACTAGACAAGGGTATTTTAGACTTTATCACTCTATTTTTTGAATTTAATTAATTCCAAATTTTAATCATCCCCTATATTCATGCACTATTTCAAATCAAAATTTGAAAATTTCCAACAACAGGCACTTTGTAAATTAGCACAATCTTCACAAATCGTAACAATAGGCACTTTGTTAATCAACACTTTGTTAATCAGCACAATCTCCGCCAACAACAGACAATTTGTTAATCAGCACTTTGTAACAAATTATTACAACTATATGATTGTTTTAAACTAAGATAAAAGTCAATAAAGATAAGTACCAAGAATTCAAATAAAGAAATAAACAGATAAACTAAAATAAAAAATTGAAATTAATTTTCCATTACGCAGTTAGCATGTGTATTTACGTAAATTTAGTTTCCTGTTGTGCTTGTTTTTCAAGTGCAGCAAAAAACAAATTTAATTCCCTGTTGTGCTTGTTTTTCAAGTACTGCTAAAACATGTGTTGCTTATTTTTTTCAGTATGTTTTTAATGTGTTGTTTACACATGTGCTGGTATGTTTCTAAAGTTCTGTTAGCACATGTGCTGATATGTTTTTAAAGTGTTGTTAGCATATGTACTGGTATGTTTTTAAAGTGTTGTTAATACACGTGTTGGTTAGTTTTCAAAGTACTGATTCAAATCACCTTCAAGCAGGATAAAATCTTATGGGAAGAATATTTAACAAATTTTATGAAATATCTCGATGGACAATTATATTGTAATTAACACATAATCAGCACAATTATAAAACAACTTTTGGTAACTTTTTTAAAAGTTACTTTTATAAATAAAAAAAAGTATAGCAATATAGTACTCATATTAAAGATAAAAAAATACTTGATTTTATGGTATATTTTAAAAAAAATAAATAATGAAGTATATAAAAGTTATTTTAGTTTAAAAAACCTTGGTGGAATTTGTATTTAATTGAAAATGTCAAATGACTAGCAATTTTACATAATTACCCCTAACTTGTTAGTACTAATTTTTAATTATAAGGGTTTTATTTATAATCAACCATAACCCTTAATTTAAACTATCAATGGTTCATATCTTTTCTTACAGTTCTTATAGTTAGCACTGTTTGAACAGTATCTCAACCCTGGTAAAACTATTAGATTATAAACTTGTGTATTACATAAGTTATAACAATGTACATTGTTTTTTTATTTATTAAAAAGGCTAGAAACATGTGTGTTACTAGCGGTGGCAAAGTGAGCAAGTTGGATGGGTTTGGGTAATGGGTCAAGATAGGTTCGGGTTAGGATGGGTATAGGTCAGGATGGGTATTTTAAAAAAAGAGTTAAATGCCATTTTAGTCCCTGTGGTTTGGGCTATTTTGATAGTTTAGTCCAAAGTTTTCATTATTCACCTGCGGGTCCAAAAATGGTTTCACCGTTGCCATTTTAGTCCACTAGCTTAACTTCATTTATTTTTTTCTTAACGAGAAGGGCAATTCGGTCATTTTATATGTAATTCTGTTAACTAGAAGGGTAATTCCACCATATAAAATGACCGAATTGCCCTTCTCGTTAACAGAAATGATGGATAAAGTTAACCAAGTGGACTAAATTAGCAACGGTGAAACCTTTTTGGACCCACATGCAAAAAATAAAACATTTGTACTAAACTGCCAAATGGCTCAAACCAAAGAGACTAAAATAAATTATAAAAAATCAAAAAAATTCTAGAAAATCAAAAAAAATCTATAAAATGCTAAAAAATGCTAAAAAATCAAAAAAATTTAAAAAATGAAAAAAATTATAAAAAATTATAAAAAACCAAAAAAAATTCTAAAAACTCAAAAAAAAATCTAAAAAACCAAAAATTATAAAAAATAAAAAAAACTGAAATATTAAAAAATATCTGAAAAATAAAAGAAACTCTAAAAAATCAAAAAATCAAAAAAAATCCTAAAAAATCCAAAAAAATTCTAAAAAATCATAGATATTCTAAAAAAATAAAAAAATAAAAAAACAAAAAAAATCATAAGAATTCTAAAAATTCCAAATAATAAAAAAAACTCTAAAAAAATCTAAAAATTCCTAAAAAGAATTTTTAGACTTTTTGGATTTTTTTAGACTTTTTTGAATTTTTAGAATTTTTTGGATTTTTTATTATTTTTTTGACTTTTTAGAATTATTTTGATTTTTCTAGAATATTTTTAATTTTTTAGAATTTTTTTTATTTTTTATTGGATTTTTTAGAATTTTTTGGATTTTTTAGAATTTTTTGGAATATTTAGAATTTTTTGGATTTTTTAAAAGTTTTTTGATTTTTTAGAATTATTTGGATTTTTTAGAGTTTTTTGGATTTTTCGAATTTTTTGGAATTTTTAGAGTTTTTGGATTTTTTTAGAGTTTTTTGGATTTTTAAATTTTTTTGATTTGTTAGAATTTTTTTTTGGATTTTTTAGTATTTTTTAGTATTTTTTGGATTTTTTAGATTTATTTACATTTTTTTGGAATTTTTTGGATTTTTAGATATTTTTTTTATTTTTTAGATTTATTGTGGTGCTCGTGTTACCTAGACGTGTGCTTTTTAACTCAGTTTTTTTTTCTTCTGATAACAATGGAAGACTTGTTTCTCAATCTTGTGCGATATTCTAACTGCAATTACCATTTTTTGTTGACATGTATGCATTCGTTATTGGAAGTTATGTCATCTTGACTGTACTCACTTGGTGTAAGATATCCGGTTGGTCAAATTTAAACAAGGAGAGCTACAGTCTTATTAGGTAAAATATTGAAATAGTGTTCCATTGTTGTGAAAAGTTCTATATTGTTCTCTATTTGGGTAAGGCCACATTTCCAGTTAGAGATGGTTCAGGAGTTCCGTATGCAATATATTCCATATGTCGCGTTTCTGCAGCCTTTCATCATGATGCAGGTATGCTCCATATGCATTCATTTTTATATTAAAAATTGGTGTTGCAAACGACCCGAGCTTAAACGAGCTCGAGCCTAAGACCGAGCTTAAAAACAAGCTCGTTTAGTAAACGAGCTTGAGCCCAAGCCCAAGCTTCGTTTATCGAGCTTGATCCGGCTCGCGAACCTAAACAAGCCCACTCTTTATTTAACTTTTCTTTAATATATTACATATATGTAACGCCCAAATTTTTGAAAGACTTTTAACTTAATTTACATGCGGAAACTTGGTCCCAATTTTTTTCTTATATCATTGTATAAACTTATTTTCATGAGTATACGTCATCAACATTATCTTTTATAAAAAAATATAATCTAATAACCTTACGTTCATTAATCAATTACTATACAAAATGACATCTCATCTCCATGATGTGATATTTGTAGTCCGTCCCAAGCACTTGCTCCTCAAATCCAAGCCTTCAATGATACTTATCCACGGCATTACGTAAGGTATTACAAAACCTTAAGTTAGTTGTATAACATCTAGGAAACATGGCAAAATGTTTGCATTAAAATAAATTTTAACACCACAAAAATGGGTAGGCGAAGACAAATCCGGCGTAGGCTACACCGGCCATGGCATAACCTACACCCACATGCACTTTGGCGTAAACCACAACATATCACATAAGGTATTTGGCGTAAGCTTCCACAACATGCGTAGTCTATCTTGGGAGGGACATAGGCAACCACCTTGAGCATCAATTTACCATCATTAAACTTATTCGATTTGTTTCGATCCATGCGGCCTGTTAACATATCCAAACTCGATCCTTGCCATAATAAAGATCATTAGTAAATGTACCCAATCTATTTGCCATAAACCAAATCCCTGAGATCACACATTTCATTTATAAAATCATAACGGGTCAAAATTTCAATATTCACCGTGTTGTAACATTTTAATCATGTCCCATTTACTTATTAGATTTCGTTCTCATCTAAGTATCATATTATTAACGTAAATCACAAACTAAAACTATAAAGACTACTTATCCACCCTCTTGACCCGTAACCATTTGGTTAGTGATGTATAAACTTTTGACTGGTTACAACATTTTTAAACATTGTGCTGTCAACGACTATTTTATGAAGAAAACACCATCAAAACCACATCAAAGAATTTCAGAAAAATCTACAAAAAGTTACATAAAATCATTATAATGTTATCCAACTTCTCACCAAAAATCATTCCAAAACAAGATGGTTAAGGCTCCGAAATGACCTCTGCAAGTAGGCTGACCTGGTTGCTGTCAACCTATATTTTGTTGACAAAACACCCACAAAACCACATCAAACATTTTCAAAAAAATCTACAAAAATTACATAAAATCATTTGTAATATTATTTAACTTCTGACTAAAAATAATGCCAAAACGAGATGGTTAAGGCTCCAAAATGACCTCTGCAAGTAGGCTGGCCTGGTTGCTGTCAACCTATTTTTTGTTGACAAAACACCCACAAAACACATCAAACATTTTCAGAAAAATATACAAAAATTACATAAAATCATTTGTAATATTATTTAACTTCTGACTAAAAATTATGCCAAAACGAGATTGTTAAGGTCCTGGACAAACCTCTGCAAGTAGGTTGGCCTGGTTTGGACAGGAGATGTAAATCAGTTTTAAAAAAATGTTATGGGTCCTTAATTAAGCCCATTTAACTTAAAATCTTCTTTAGAACCTAAACACGTGTTTTAGGAATTTTGAAACTGTATTTCATGTTGTAATGAAATCGTTTAATGCCCAAACTAACTCTCGATATGTAACTATGCACTCTAGACAACAACATAATCTTCAACCCAAATTAATCTCAACAAACCTTATAAGAATATATGTACAAAGGAATTTTACTATAATATAACGACATATAATAGTTAAGTCCCATATCTGAGGTATGAATTACTTACCTCATAGCTCGTCACCTTGTAGGTCTTAACTCGTTGATCATGTCTTCAAGTTCCATACGACATTCTTATCCCTTGTTATCAATCAAGAGTCCTATACATTAGCCGTTTTGTATTCATACAAGTCAATTGCATATATTAACATCTATAATAACCCATTTGCCTCTAAACTTGATTAGGCTCATTTAGGTATCCATCATATTCAACATAAAAAGATGAATATCACATACCACTTATTTTGACCCGATACATCTTTTCTTACTTTGTATCCATATATAGCCAATTATTTTGTTACAAATTAAACTATAACATGTATAAAAGTTTAAGATCATTCAATATAATGATTTTAGGCTAAGAGATATCAAAAGCATAATAAATCTACCAAAAGGTTAGTTGAGGCTTTTAATCAAACACTTTGTGGTGTTCAGAATGTTACTAACCTGAGATCATTCATACATTGATCTAATTCACTATTTAAGAACATATATTTCTACAACTTGATAAACAAGTTTATTTAATAATTAAATCACTCATAAGAAGCATGTCAGACCCAACATAACACTAAAATCATCAAATATCGGTTAGGTAAAAATCCCCAATTAGTATAAGAACCCTAAAAAAACTAAAGTCGTAAATTCCTCAAATCAACATGTTATAACTCATCACGATTTTGATTCAAGATTTAATTCACAACAAGCTAAAATATATTATTTGTAGACTCTAACAAATATGCATCATGAGAACACAACATACACACTTTCACATACTCAACAAAGATGAGGATTCTTGTAAAATTCATCACCTTTTGTGCATAACTATAGCATTACTACATTACACTAACAAGGATTCCCAACATTTCAGCCCTTATATCAAAAGCATGCTATTTTTCACAGGAACAACTGAACAAGTAGTGTGGATCAAATTCATGCTTACCAAAGGGTCTTGATCTTGTATAGTGTTGATTAAAGCCTCCAATTCCTTGTTTGCTTCTCTAATTTTGGTTGAAAAGAATCATAATGATCCGAATTAGCCTTAAACCATCTCCATGATCATTTCTTTCTTTCCCCCAAATGTAAAAATACGTGGATCTCAGTTTAGGTCACCACCTCATTTAGTTAGTTTGTCTAAATGCCACCTTTAGCCCCTCTAATTATTATTTTATAATATTTTAAACTTAAACTTTAGTTATTCATGTTTGTAACACCCAAGGTTATAGAAATTAGGCCAACATTTACTAAAAAGATAACATATCAAAAATATTTATTAAAATTTATAACGTACAAAAATTCAGGATGTTACAATATATATTTTATCACGGCCCCCGTCCCGGTTTTACCCGGTCCAGGAGCCGCGGGACAGAAAACACGTGGTAACTAATAAGTTGGCAGCGGAAAATTTAACAGGATCTTTTAAGACTTGAAAATACCCAATTTATTTTATTTCACAAATTGGGGATAATACCTATAATTTACAATAAAGGTGATTTCACTGGGAAATCTGTGTTTTACAAAAACATGTTTATTTATTTTACTAAGCCACCACTTCAAGTTTTATTAGTGCTCCGTAGCACTTTTCCGTGATTCACAGTAGGTCACCTGAAACATGTTTTAAAAATATTTTATCAGCAAGGAAATACTGGCGAGTCACTCAAGTTGCACAAAACGACACATTGTTATAATATACAGTATTAAGGGTGATTACATTGTTTCTATCAACCAATTACCCCAAATCGGTATTTGTCACTTGACTATATCTGTGACTATGGTCAGATCACCCATTGGCTAAGGGGCTGTTTGGTAGCCTCTGAATGGTCATTAAGAGGCTACCTCTTAATGGAACCATTAAGAATTTTACCAATGAGAAGGTAGAAGAATGTGACATGTGATGATTTACCATTCAGAGGTTACCTCTTAACCATTCAGACTTGAGGTTACCTCTTATTCATTCAGAGGTTTTAAACCATTAAGAGGTAGCATCTGAATGGTCATTAAGAGGCTACCAAACAGCCCCTAACTCGTTGTCCTATGGTGACAGGTATCAAGTAATGTATACAAAACCCCACATACCGGCAGTAATTGAAGATTACAAAGACTTAATCCCTGTAATTATAACCTTGAAAACAAGTAGAGTTTTGGGAAAGCAATTTGATAAAAAGAGAATGACTCACATTGCAAGTTTAGTCAGGCAGAGTTTAGCCTACTGATAAGCCTGTTAACCTAATTCAAATTACAATGCACACGAAAACTAGGTCAGTAACTTAATACAACTTTTACGACAACTCACGAGATTCAAAACCTTCACGACGAATGACAAATTATAGACCAAATACGGGCAACACTTAAACATCCATCGGATTGGTTTTTATCGATCGGACATTAAATCGTAGCAGTGATCGAGTTATTACCCTGTTATCGCGGTAGAATTTCGTGCTTGTGTGTGTTTTTGAAGTAAACAGACGATATCTCAGTGTAGGAAACGAGTTTTTACGTCGAACCAATGCCAAAATTCAAGTGCCAAACCCCTGAATTTATACTGGAAAAATGGCGCCCTCGCGTGGCGCGAGGGCCTGGCGCGTGGCGCGAGGGGACCACTTCTAGCATAGGGTAGCCTCGTGTCTTCCTAGCTTAGGTGAGTCGACGGTTTGTTAAATTTCGATTTTGACAACAAACTGTGATGATAATCGTCAATGGGAATACCCCCCTTGAGTTTTAGGGGCCCTGATCCTGATTCCAACTGTTCTGAAAATTTTAGGGGTCAGGGAGTATCACTTGGGGGTCTCAATTAGGGTTTCCTATTGCGCAAATTAAAATAAGAAATAGTAATTTTAATGAGAGTTGTTACATCCTCCCCGCCTTAATTAAAATCTCGTCCTCGAGATTTACTGGAATAAGTAAGGATATTTTCGTTTCATTTCTGATTCCAGTTCCCAAGTGTATTCAGGTCCTTTCTTTGAATCCCATTTGACTTTGACCAGTACTAGTCTTTTGTATTTGAGGAATTTGACCTTTCTGTCTTCTATCTGTAGTGGCTTCTCAACAAAATTTAACTTTTCATTTACCTCTACATCTTGAAGAGGTACTACCAGGGATTCGTCAGATTGACATTTCTTATGGTTGGATACATGAAATACGTCATGTATCCCAGCTAGCTTTTCTGGTAGCTGTAATCGATAGGCAACTGGTCCTATACGCTGGATTACTGGGAATGGTCCTACGTACCTTGGACTTAGCTTTCCCTTCTTCCCGAACCGCACTACTCCTTTCCAAGGAGAAACTTTCAAGAGTACCTTATCTCCGACTTGAAATTTCAGTGGCTTGCGTCGATTGTCTGCATAACTCTTTTGGCGATCTCGAGCCGTCTTTAGTCTTTCCTTGATTTGAGTGATCTTGTCGGTGGTTTCTTGTACGATTTCAGGACCTGATAATTGGCTTTCTCCTATTTCTGCCCAACAGACCGGAGTTCTGCACTTCCATCCATACAGTTCTTCGAATGGGGCAGCTTCAATGCTTGCATGATAACTATTGTTATAGGAGAATTCAATTAAGGGTAGGTGGTCATCCCAGTTTCCACCAAAATATATTACACATGCCCTGAGCATGTCTTTTAGGGTTTGGATTGTCCTTTCACTTTGTCCATCTGTTTGGGGATGATAAGTTGTACTTAAATTTAATCGTGTCCCCATGGCTTTTTGGAAACTTGTCCAGAAATGCGAAGTGAAATGACTATCTCTATCCGATACAATGGAGAGTGGAACTCCATGTAAGGATACTACTTCATCTACATACAATTTTGCCAACCTTTCCATGCTAAAGGTTTCTTTCATGGGTAGAAAATGAACTGATTTGGTTAAACGATCCACAATTACCCAAATTGCGTCGCTACCTTTTCGGGTCTTGGGTAACTTTAGTAACAAAATCCATTGTTATGAGTTCCCATTTCCATATAGGCATTTCTAATTGTTGGAGTAACCCTGAAGGTTTCTGGTGTTCTGCCTTAACTTATGAACAAGTTAGACACTTAGATACATATCTAGCTATATCCTTTTTCATTCCTATCCACCAGAAATTATTCCTTAAATCTTGTTACTTCTTATTATTACCAGGATGCATGGTATACCTAGATTTATGGGCTTCCTCTAAAATTTTATTTCTTAAATTTCCCTGCTTAGGTACCCAAATCCTTCTTTTTGTGGAATCTCTAAATTCCATCAGCTCCTTGCTCCAAGTCTTTTATTCTTCCTTTCATTCCTTCAGCATCATCCTTGATTGCTGTGGCTTGAACATTTTTCAGTTGTTCCATTAAGTCTAATTGTAAACTTAATCTAAGAGCACGAACTCGCTTTTGCTTTTCGTGATACTTACGACTTAAGGCATCTGCAACTACATTTGCCTTTCCTTCATGATATTGAATATCACAGTCGTAGTCACTTAGAATTTCCATCAATCTTCTTTGCCTCATATTCAATTCTTGCTGCCCAAATATGTATTTTAAACTTTTATGATCTGTATAAACAGTAAATTTACTTCCATACATATAGTGTCTCCAAATCTTAAGGGCAAAAATTATCGACCCTAATTCTAAGTCATGCGTCGTATAATTTTCCTCGTGCTTTTTCAATTGCCTTGAGGCATATGCAATTACCTTTTTGCGTTCCATTAGCACACATCCTAATCCTAACTTAGAAGCATCACAGTAAACTTCAAAATCTTCTGTCCCTTCTGGTAAGGCAAGAATTGGGGTGTTGGTTAACCTTTGTTTTAAAATCCTAAAAGCCTCTTCTTGCTTAGGTCCCCATTCAAACATAACTGTTTTACAGGTTGGCTTAGTTAATGGCACAGCTATCTTAGAGAAATCCTTAACAAAGCGCCTATAGTATCCAGCTAATCCTAGAAAACTTCTAACTTTTGTAGCTGATTGCGGGACCTTCTATTTGGTGATTGCTTCTATTTTGGAGGGATCTACGTGAATACCTTCGTGATTTACCATGTGACCCAAAAATTGCACCTCCTGTAGCCAAAATTCACACTTAGAGAATTTGGCGTAAAGCTTCTCCTTTCTTAACAAAGTTAAGAGTGCATGTAAATGCTCACAATGCTCGTCCTGACTTTTGGAATAAATAAGTATATCATCGATGAAGACAATTACGAATTTATCCAAATACGGTTTACAGATTCTATTCATCATGTCCATAAATGCTTTCGGAGCATTTGTTAGTCCAAAAGGCATACCTGTAAACTCGTAGTGACCATATCTAGTTCTGAAAGCGGTTTTAGGTATGTCTTCTTCTTGTACCTTCAGCTGATGATATCCGGAGCGTAAATCTATCTTAGAAAAATATTTAGCTCCTTGAAGTTGATCGAAAAGATCATCAATCCTAGGTAATGGGTAACGATTCTTAATTGTAACCTTATTCAATTCCCTATAATCGATGCACATTCGCATTGAACCATCTTTCTTCTTCACGAACAACACTGGTGCTCCCCAAGGGGAAGAACTAGGTTGTATGAATCCTTTGCTTAATTCATCTAACTGCTTTTTCAGTTCTAACATCTCGGTGGGTGCTAACGGATAAAGTGCCTTGGCTATTGGTGTAGTTCCAGGAATTAGATGAATTCTAAATTCTACTTCCCTATCGGGTGGTAATCCAGGTAGTTCTTCTGGGAATACATCCAAATATTCTGATACTACTGGAATTTCCTTAAGTTCCTGTAACACCTCAAAAATTCACGTCCTATAAGAAGTTGACACGTGTCATATGATTGAACGTGTGAAAGGATGTTCTGAAAGGACTAAAGTTGACAAACACGGAAAGTATGTGAATATACGGGTTCTAAATGTCAAAAGTGAATAAATATACTTCATAATAACCCTACATGATGTTCATATCATCAAACGAATAAATCATGGATCATACGAAGCAAAAAGTGAGAGATTACAAACTACAGGGGTTAAATGTGTCAACATGTTTAAGTTATACCTCTGAGTGACCTTTTGACAAACCCGAAGCTTTGTAACGGTTAATTATGCTCACTAGAATGCACGACATAAATTTCATAAAGTTTCGTTATCGTATGAGAAAGTTATCATCAAATTCGTAGGCGAGGGGTTAAAGCGTTAACGTTGAAAGTTATGACTTTTCGGGTTAACCGGAAGTGTCCAGGGACTTGGCAAAGTGGGTATAAGTCCTAAAGCCCTTGTAGGTAAATAATAAGGGGTCAAATTGCACAATATAAGCTTGGTTGACCTTTCGAAGAGCCAAGGGACAAGATGCGGAAAATAGAAAATGAAAATTCTGATTAAAAGGCTGAGGCGGGCCGCGTAAAGGTTAACATAACCTTACGCGGGCCGCGTCAGGATGTCAGATGCAGAAAAACGTTTATGTTGGCTGTTCAGCCTTGGAATCGACTTTAATCAAATGTTTCACTTCATGTGCGACCCCTAAGTGCCTCCTAGAACCTTAGGGACATGTGTTGATGAGTTGTGGTCAGTTGTAGCTTGAGTTGTCAACATTTTGTGGTGGATTAAACCACTATATAAGGCCATTAGTTGCAACAAGTTTCCTCACACTTCATTCTTGCAATCTGATCATTCCTGGAGCTCAAGTCTGCTCTCAAGTGATCAAATTTCTTGCATAGGACCTTGGTAAGTTTGCCTAACCTCCTTAGTTAAGTTTTAGTCGAATCAAAAGTAGTTATAAGTTGGTAATTATGTGGGTAATAAACCCTTAAAAGGGTCCCCCCCTGATTACCACTCTAACTAGGTCAAATGTCGGGTCAAACTTGTATTTAAAAAGTCAACAGGATGTGTAAATTCTAATTTATGCATAATTAACAATGTAGAACATATACAACCTGTTTGATCATTGTTATAACTTGGTAATAAGTGTAAGAACATGTCCAAACATGTTCAACCCGACAATTTCCTGTTTAGACCCGGTTCGGAACCGAAAGTCGCATAGTTTGACTTATACTTTGACTTTCAGTTCTGACCCGTTTTGGTATGATTTAGAAATACCTAAGAGCTTTATTTGGACCAGGTTACATGCTAGTATAACCCTCTGTGATTATACACTATGGTTCATTAGTTAACCGATTAATACGCATGATTCCGTTAATTGCTCATATGTTGACCATTATGCCCTTTTCACCTTAAAACATGATTTTTGAAAATGTAAAAGAGTAGAAACCTTAATTACTGATATATAGACTTGTATGCAAAGTGTGACATCAGTTTCAGGTGTAGAATAAGAGTTATGCTCGTTAGCGTAAAATTAAAGCCTTATGTTAATAAAACGGCGTAATTAGCGTATAGCCTAGTTAAGCCTACTTTTTGATATCAAATCTTTTACCCACTGATGTAATATATTATTTTGGTATTTTTAAAGATTTTTAATAAATTTTAGGCTGAGCATAACTTATAGTCGTAGGCTTAATCCGATAATTGTCGGTTTTGCCCTTACGGGCCATAAAATGAGTTTTACATATCTAAATGACTCCAAACCTTTTGCTACTGATCACATATGATAAA
The DNA here is from genome assembly GCA_030545235.1 of Helianthus tuberosus. Lineage (NCBI taxonomy): Eukaryota > Viridiplantae > Streptophyta > Magnoliopsida > Asterales > Asteraceae > Helianthus > Helianthus tuberosus. The sequence goes on from JARYGA010043568.1 coordinate 24,524, forward strand.
TTAATTATTTTAAGCCTTCTGTAATAATAAAAATATCAACTTTACGTGTAGAACCCGTAAACGGCTTTTAATCCCCTAATTAAGCGTCTTTAACGCATAGTATGTACTAAAACTATTTTATACATACACGGGTTGATACCTACTGATATCTTAGGCAAATTATAATATTTTAACAATAAGCAAAGGTTGATAAACTCAGACTTCAGTTTTGAGCTTCTCGGCTTATGTGAAATTACCGAAATGCCCTTACGGTGCATAGTTCGGTTATAATTGATAAATTTCACATATATACTTTACCCTACTGTTATAACTTATTAAATTGAGTATGTTTGCTGTTTACATCAGATCTGTAACTCGAGCAAACACTTAAACTCTTTTATAAACTTTTAAATGACCAAACTACCCCTACGGGGCATAGTTTGTGTTTAAACTCATTTCGGGCATAATAAAAGACATCTTACTGATGTCACAACATATATGAAGCATATTAACTTAGGAAACCTGTAAATGGCTCATATGTATACATGTTACGCTTATTACGCGTTCGGTTCGATTTATGTAACTAGTTTACATGAATTAGCCTAAACGGGTCAAACCTTATCGGTTTTATCCCAAAATCCAGAAGGTGGTTAGATTACCCATATTATACAAGTCTTCAAACTTGTCGGGTCTAAAACACATTATATTCCGGTCTTCGCTTAATCCCCGCGCTTGAACCGTATATTTCCTTAAGACTAACCGGTCTAAGCTTAGGCTTAATTAAAGACCCGTTAGCATTCTAAATTGGTTATTTATACCATCATTCCAGACTAGAGCCTTCCGGTAAATGGTACCTACGCTTACTTAAGTGAATACGGCTGAGTTATTAAATTCTTGCTATTTAAGACAGGAGCTAGCTCAGGTAAATACTCTTAACTTATTTTCCCTATACGGGCTTGGGATACGGTATAATGATACCGCTTGGTCGGGTATTGAATGTTTAATCAGATTGTGATTAAATTATTGAGGTAACCCGGTTTAATCTGTATTGTTTGAAATAAAAGCCTTTTGGGGTTAATGACCATGTCCCGGATATCCCTGACATCATTGTATTATAAAATGGCCACGTCTTAAGCATGGGCTGTAGGCATACACCTGACAGTTGCTTAAGTAATAACGGTATCTCACTCTCTTGTGGGCCTATACTTGTGGCGCGTCTGTTAATCTGACTCGGTTTCCACATCGGGTCCTGAACGTACAACGAACATGTAAATCTGTATACAAGATTATAAATATAACTGTCCCAAGTTATAAAAGATTAATTTTGCCTCTGTGCATTTTAATCAAGTGTCAAAATATTTGTGCCTGGTGCATTTAAATCAATTTTCTTAAACTCTTTTCAAATGAGTCAGTTGAGTGTATTTACCAGTGAAAACTGACGTATTTTCCAAAAAGGTTAAGTGACAAGTACTGAACGAAATTGGCTGGGAGCTCAGGGCGCTAATAAGGAATCTTGCAAGTTCTAGGCGTCTAAAGTCTGTTGAACAAATGTTTATATTTTTAGATCCGCCTGTGGATCCTTTACTTTCCGTTGTAATACTTGGATATTACTTTATATTCGGATTGTAATATATTTATCTTTTGCTTCCGCTGTACATATTATATATTGTGTTGTTTGACTATTATGTTGCCAACCACGTCACGATACTCCCCACCGGGCCCACCGGTGACACGTGGAAAGTCGGGGTGTGACAGTTCCTTACCCTTAGTGCTAATGATTACTGAAATCATATACACTATTCCTTGCTTTCGTTCATAACTAGCTACTTTCATTACTGAAATGAACTTCATTGGTTTACGCGGCTTATCCCCTGTAATCATAATTACTTCTCCTGTGGGTGCACGAATTTCTATGGAATTCTTATCACAAAGGATTCGAGCATGGTTGGCTACTAACCAATCCATTCCTAATACGACATCGAATCCAACTAAATTCATGGGTAATAGGTTTGTAGAAAATTTTCGACCTGAAAGTTCTATAGTTTCTTTTTGCAAAACCGTATCTATGTTAACAGAGTTCCCGTCTGCCGTTTCTACTATAAAAAATTGTTTAAGGTTGGTTAAGGGTAGGTTAAGAGCTTGGCAGAATGAAGTATTTATAAAACTTTGGTTTACACCAGAGTCAAATAATACTTTCGCATAAATTTTGTGAACTAGGAATGTACCCGCTATCATATCCGGAATCAGATCTGCTTCCTGTGTAGTCAACTGGAAGGTTCTTGCATTCTGCTTAGGTACTTTAGTCATCCTAGCTAACCTTAATTTACAGGTTTCACAAAAGAAAATCTTTATACTTTTACGGAAATCACAACTTTAAAGAGTTACTGCCGTTCATTTCGAGAGTGATGATTAAATAAAATAATGTTTATTATCAAAATTTATAGATACACGCATGCTGATAAACCTAAATTTATCATTTGTCATACCTGTTCTTGAGTTATCCTTAAGGGTTAGTTATTTAAGGCTTTTGAATTTCCTTATAGATATACATATCTATATAATTATTTATTTCATGTACACCTTATTCATAAGGTCAATATATATAATAGGTTTACGTTCCCAAAAATAGGGCAGACATCGCTGGAGTGATTTTATTAACATATACCCCATCTCACCCAATTTCACCGGAGAGGTATCCTCATCTTACCCGGACAAGCTGGAGTGTTACCACATCATACCTAGCTTTGCCGGAAAGGTAATTATTATTGTATTTCTCATACTTAGAATCACAAATGTTCATTATTCAGTATAGCTTGTATCAAGAAACATGGAAATTAGTATTCTCATGATAGATTATATTCTAGAATCGAGTAATACAAATAAACAAGATATAACAGTGGCCAATTGTTATTGCTTATTTATCTTATTTGCACTTTTCTAGTTATCATCCTCATGATATACCAATATCCATCCCAATTTATCTATACAATTATTTAGCTTATACTAAAGCATTAAAAATTTCTTGTACTAATAAGTGTTGGTTTCTTCTAGGTTTCCATTATTCTCATTATTCCGGTTTTCCTGATTTACTTCGTTGTTCATCTGCATCTATCAATTATTAATTATCACAGGCTAATATTTAGTACAAACATTTAGGTACAAACAGATTTAATTAAAAATGGCGAACATTGCGACTTTTATATATACATACATGTCTATTACAATTTACAACTAAAATTCAAAATATACTAGGGGTTGTGCCTTCATAATTTATTTTAGTCTATCTAGGAATATTATGCTCAGCATGCTTTTATATAAGGTTTATTCTCTCTCCTCTTACTAAGTTGTTCATCTAATGGGCAAAGTTCCTTTAAAGTTTTTGGCTCATAGGAGATATGGGTGCTAGTACTGGGTTAGGGTGTTGAGAGATAAGATAATTTATAAACGTTTCTGGTTGAGATCTAATTTCATTGGTTGGTTCGGGTTTGGCAGTTTAACTTAATTAAAAGTTAACATTTACTGCTGTAGTGGCTAACATATAGAGGTTTGCCCATCGTTCATCTAATTCATCTTCCCATGGTGGGTTAGTGCCTATTTCCTGAGTTTCCTTATTAATCATCACTCCTTTTGGTTGTGACTTCTTTATTTTATCTTGACTTTTTCTAATAATCCAACTTCTTTTCTTAGTGGTAAGTGGTTTCTCAAATTGGGCCTTACAAATAAATATTCCTTCCTCAATATCTGTTGAGTATCTTGAGGAATTTGATTGAAATGAGGTTCCCTTATCTTTTGGTGAACTATCTAATTGACGATAGATGTCCGAAATTCTTTGCTTACCCATACTGTAAACTAACAAATAGTCAATTAACACAAAAAAAACACATAATCACATAAGTTATTTTCTAACATGGAATTTTAGAATTTAAGTGTTAGCAGAACACTTCTTTGGCTTAGACCAGTGGCATGGCTCTGATACCACCTTTTTCTGTCACGGCCCCCGTCCCGGTTTTACCCGATCCAGGAGCCGCGGGACAGAAAACCCGTGGTAACTAATAAGTTGGCAGCGGAAGATTTAACAGGATCTTTTAAGACTTGAAAATACCCAATTTATTTTATTTCACAAATTGGGGATAATACCCATAATTTACAATAAAGGTGATTTCACTAGGAAATCCCTGTTTTACAAAAACATGTTTATTTATTTAACTGAGCCACCACTTCAAGCTTTATTAGTGCTCCGTAGCACTTTTCCGTGATTCACAGTAGGTCGCCTGAAACATGTTTTAAAAATATTTTATCAGCAGGGAAATACTGGCGAGTCACTCAAGTTGCACAAAACGACACATTGTTATAATATACAGTATTAAGGGTGATTACATTGTTTCTATCAACCAATTTCCCCAAATCGGTATTTGTCACTCGACTCTATCTGTGACTATGGTCAGATCACCCATTGGCTAACTCGTTGTCCAATGGTGACGGGTATCAAGTAATGTATACAAAACCCCACATACCGGCAGTAATTGAAGATTACAAAGACTTAATCCCTGTAATTATAACCTTGAAAAAAAGTAGAGTTTTGGGAAAGCAATTTGATAAAAAGAGAATGACTCACATTGCAAGTTTAGTCAGGCAGAGTTTAGCCTACTGATAAGCCTGTTAACCTAATTCAAATTACAATGAACACGAAAACTAGGTCAGTAACTTAATACAACTTTTACGACAACTCACGAGATTCAAAACCTTCACGACGAATGACAAAGTATAGCCCAAATACGGGCAACACTTAAACATCCATCGGATTGGTTTTTATCGATCGGACATTAAATCGTAGCAGTGATTAAGTTATTACCCTGTTATCGGGGCAGAATTTCGTGCTTGTGTGTGTTTTTGAAGTAAACAGACGATATCTCAGTGTAGGAAACGAGTTTTTACGTCGAACCAACGCCAAAATTCAAGTGCCAAACCCCTGAATTTATACTGGAAAAACGGCGCCCTCGCGTGGCGCGAGGGCCTGGCGCGTGGTGCGAGGGGACCACTTCTAGCATAGGGTAGCCTCGTGTCTTCCTCGCTTGGGTGAGTCGACGGTTTATTAAATTTCGATTTTGACAACAAACTGTGATGATAATCGTCAATGGGAATACCCCCCCCCCCCCCCTGAGTTTTAGGGGCCCTGATCCTGATTCCAACTGTTCTGAAAATTTTAGGGGTCATGCAGTATCACTTGGGGGTCTCAATTAGGGTTTCCTATTGGGCAAATTAAAATAAGAAATAGTAATTTTAATGAGAGTTGTTACATATTTAAATAATAATAGTTATTATTTATTATATTATATGAAATAACTAAATCTTGTATATACTAATGATTTTAACGAATAAAAATTAATTAATAAATAAAAAACGAGTTGAGCCAGAGCCAAGCTCAAGATTCAAAAACTACCTACAAGCCCGGGCTCATGCTATAGATACAAACCTTAAATCGAGCCGAGCTCGGGCTCAGGCTTGTCTCGTTTGCACTCGTAGTTAAAATGTTATTAGATCTTACTTGAAAATAAAATCAATCTTGTTATCACATGGAAGGTTCAGAAGCTAGCATAGCATCAATTTTGGAATTAATGGAATTTTGGCAAGGCGCATGGTTCTGAAGCTATTGTAATGGAGGAGTTCTTTTGGTATGTTAGTGATTGGTATTGCACGATGGCTTCATGTTGATTGTCTGATAGCTTAAACTTTTTAGTCCATAAGCTTTTTATAACTTGATGCATAACATCGATTTTTTAACCCAGTAATGGTTTGAATCTTTGATCTCACACTCCCTTACAAATTTCAATCTAGCTATAGCTGTTTGAGACAAAACTAAAGTTACCATTACCAGCTTTGTCTATGAGTATCTAAGTATTAGTTGAAATGACTATTAGGGAAATACATCTCATATCTATATTTGTAGTAGCCAACTCAATTTATGGTTGTAATCACGTCTAGCTAAGCCAGGCTAGGCTCGAGCTTGAGCTCAAACTTAAATGAGCCAGCTCGTCTAGGCTCGATAATTTTTTCGAGCTGAAAAGTCGAGATCGAGATCGGCTCCTAAAAAACTTTGAGCCAACTCGAGCCAAATCAAGCCGGCTCGTTAATTTTTTTTATTTTTAAATAATTGTTTACAAATATTGATAAAAAACTAACACACGTTTCTATAAAAAAAATATAAACATATTGTATACACACACACATACATACAGGCCAAAAGAGTGGAGCCACTAACCGAGTCATCAAGCCGAGCCACGAGCTGAGCACCCTGGCTCGAGCTTGGCTCGATTACAAAACAAGCTGGCTAGGCTCGAAAACAAAACGAGTATTTTTCGAAGAGCCATCTTGTCAAAACTCAAAGATTAAAAGGAACAAGATAGTTTTATTATGAAATCACAGCGATCAGATATAAGGAGTTGATGAACCAATCATCACAGATTGATAAGCAAGCAAAAGGATCTCCAACAGGATGATCAGTACAAATGAAAGTAAACCCTAGACTCACGAATGTACGTGTGAGGATAGGGAACAAGATCAGAGATAAAAGAGATGAAACCGAGTGAAGTGAAGAGCTCGTGTGATGGACAAAGAACCTTCCACCCTTTTATAAAGGGGCAAACCCTAAGCGGCATCCAAGAAACACGGGAGCCCAAGCCAGTAGCCCATCTTGACTCTAACGGCTACAAGCCCAAAGCCAGCAACCCAAAGGACCTCACAAATAAAACAGAAAATAAAACAAAGAAATATTAGCAAAGGAAATAAATAAAAGGAGCATTTAAACTGTATTTTTAACACCCCCTCACTTTAAATGTGAAAAGAGATTAGCAAGCCCCAAAGACTTACACATATCTGAATGAGCTTTCGGAAACAGGCCTTTGGTAAAGATATCTCCCAGTTGATGTTCATACTTGACGCCAGTAGTTTTAATCACACCAGAAGCAATTTTTTCCCTCAAGAAGAAAAGGTCAACCTCAAAGTGTTTGGTTCTGTCGTGAAAGACAGGATTGGCAGCAGTTGATAAGGCTGCTGAATTATCACATTTCAGCACAACAGGAATATCCACATCAACTTTTAATTCTCTCAAAATTTTTATCAGCCACAGTACTTCACATATAGCACTGCACATGGACCTATATTCTGCCTCGGCAGACGATCGAGACACAACACTTTGTTTTTTTGCTTTTCCATGAAATCAACGAGTCACCAAGAAATATGCAGAAACCGGTGACCGATCTGCGGCTGTCAACACATTTTGCCCGGTCTGAATCTGCAAAAGCTGTTAAGTGGAAAGTGCTGCCCTTTTTAAACAAAATGCCAGTACCAGAGGCACTCTTTAAGTATCGTAACACCTTGAAGGTAATTTGGGTATGTGCCTCTGTTGGCTTATGCATAAATTGAGACAAGTAATGAACAGAATAAGCAATTTCAGGTCTTGTATGTGACAGGTAAATTAGTTTACCTATCAATTTTTGATATTGTGTGACATCAACAAGTTTAGAATTCTTTAGAGTTAGATTCGACAAAACGTGATTTTGTTCTATGGGACAGCTAGTGGGCTTACTTCCACTCATCCCATACTCATTTAACAAATCCATACAATACTTTCTTTGGGAGAGACAAATACCATCGTTTACTTTAATTACTTCAACGCCAAGAAAGAATTTTAGTAAGCCAAGATCTTTGATTAAAAACTCAGTTTTTAAACGTTTCTTAATTTTTTGTATCTCAATTTCACAATTCCCAGTCAGGATAATATCATCAACGTAAACTAGGAGGACAATAAGAACAGATTTCTCAGATTTAGTGAACATGGAATGATCACATTTTGACTGTGTAAAGCCAATTTTAACCAATACTTGAACAAGTCTTTTATTCCACATACGTGGAGCTTGTTTTAAACCATATAAAGAATTGTTCAACTTGCATACTTTATTCTGTTTTTCAATATTTAACCCGTCAGGGAGAGTCATATAGACTTCTTCCCTAAGGTTGCCATAGAGAAAGGCATTATTAACATCAAGTTGATAAACAGGCCAATTATTTTGAACAGAGAGACTAATAACACATCGGACAGTCACCATTTTAACAACAGGGGAGAATGTTTCCTCAAAGTCAATCCCCTCTTTTTGATTAAAGCCCTTAGCAACAAGCCTAGCTTTGAACCTATCAATTTCACCCGTAGATTTGTATTTAATTTTAAACACCCATTTACACCCAATAGGTTTTTTACCACTAGGAAGATCAACAATATCCCAAGTATTGTTTTTATACAGAGCAGACAATTCATCATTCATAGCATCAATCCATCTTTTATCTTTAAGAGCATCTTTATAAGTGCAAGGTTCAATGACTTTATTAATATTAGTAGCAAGACAAATATTTTCACTAGGTAAGTGTAACAACCCGGAATTTATAAAACTCTAAATCAGAATTTTTATAGCGCTAATTAAACAGGAACCAGCTAACTAGGAAATTATAACCCATTCAGCTACGAGCCTTGTAGTGGCATACAATAAGGTTAAAACACTTAGATTATAAATTAAACAAAGCTAAGGGACCAAACTTGCAAAGATTGAAAGTGGAATGTTAAAATAAGAAATTAACACACCAAACACCCACATGCGTGAGTGTCTGGTCGAACAGAACAAGAGAGGGCGACAAGGGTTTTCTTCAAACCCTAAAATCCTCACAATATTCACAAATTGAAGCCTCTAATCTGCTCTAAATCAAGTTTCAAACATGAATTAGTGATCACCTCGTTGCAGGGATCAAAAGGTATGCAAAATTGTGGTATTTTGTTGCATCTTAAATTCTAGGTTAAATGTGAAAAACAAAAATTCAGCTTGATTACTTGATGCATGTGGGAAATTAGAAGTAACATGATGTTTAGGGATAAAACCCTAGAAGAATTCTTGTTAAAATTTAGTACGATGATTCTAGAGATTTTAATCACCATTGTAGGTGATTATTGATTTTGTAAAGACTAGATAAACACTAGGATTATGAATACTATTCTAGTGAAAACTGAATTCATGTGTTAAATTCGGTACTGTTGATGTTCAAATTTAGTGCAAATCACCTAATCGAAGTAAATATAGATGAAAATAACATGTCAAGAACCTAGTATTGATTACATAAGAACTTGACCCGCTAGGTGTTTGTTGAAACGCCTAAGTGAGGAATAAATGTTTAGAATTGAACAAAAACGCAGATTTGAATATCATAATGAATTGTTCGTTATGGATGATAAAAGAGTTCTAAATTGATGATGAATGGAACTCTGTAGGTAAAGCATCCGGATCGTCAAGTGGACAAGCCGGAAGTGATACACGCTTGAAGGGCACACTTTGAAGGTACGCGATTTATAGTTTCGCTACATTATGTTCAATTGTTAGTCTTACTTTGTTATATTGAAATTTGGTAAACAAGGAAAACCCGTTAAGTCACGGGGGTGACAAAGTGCCTTAGACAAGTAAAACGGGTCAAAACATGTGCTAGAAATAGATTTTGGATGTGTCTAGTAATGGTGACATCCAGTCGGCATCCAATCGGGTAAAAAAAAGTTGGGTTACAAACTAATGAACTAATAATCATCACTTGTGATTGGTCATATATTAAGCGTAGACCGTGTAACGGACACGCTAATTCATTGTAAAAGCATGAGCCCTTGTAGAAGGATTATAGTTCGGAACATTGTTTGTTAATCAATTCCGAAAAGCATGATTAAATCATTGGAATTAAGCATGATAGTTATTGCATAAGTAATCCTTGGGAGGGGAGCAAAAGCTCATATTTGGTAAACGTAGAAATGGGTGCATTGGCCTAGAGTTTATGATGATAATAATAAATATTGTAGAACTTGTAGACAAATGGGTCGAATAAACAGGAGACGAATTATAGGACAACTGTTTTTGAAATGATATTTTATGCAAATCCTATTGATAAAGGTGTCCGTAATTAAATTACGGTCACGTAGGAAAAAGAATCGGCTAAAACGGACGTCCGAGTCAAAAGTTATGCCGATTTAAAGTTTGGAACTTAGAAAAATTGTGCTGGGTCGAAATTGCAACTCAATTTAACAACATTCTGTCAAAAATACTCACTGGCGCCGCGCCACGGCGAGACCACACATCCGTCGCGCGACGCGAGGATGGTGGCGTCACGCGACGGCCAGCGTTGAAATCCGTCGCGCGACGCGACTGACTTACAGCGTGAAATTTTGTTTGTTTTTTATACTTCTGAGTATGGAACTTATTTATTCTTGATTATCAAAGGGTTAAAACTAATTATTTACGTGATTTGACCGTAGGTGAAGTTAGATGAAGTCCAGATGGTGATCAAGCAAACGTCTAGAACCGAACGCACTAAACAAAGCTTCCGCACTTGATCCATTTTGTTTTAGAAATATGTAGATACTTGAACTATGTTTTCAAACGTTATCTAGTAGACACCTGAAGTTATGTTTTGTATGTTTAATGGATAAATTGCTTTCAACTTGAATATTGGGATCACATATGATATTAAAATCCTAAAAGCTTTTGTAAACTCTAATTTCTGTATTAAATGCAAGTTTTTGTATCATTAAACTAGTTATATTAAGTCGGGTGTTACAGTAAGTTGGAATAATTAACAACTTTATCATACCTATATCTAGCATTGCCAACAACAAAGTCATCAAATCTTTTAGGAGCAGACGCAGATCTAGTAGATCTCCTAATGTTTTGAGTACAGATGTGTGTAAAATGCAACATATAAATTACATCAAAAGAGGCATAAAACTAACCTTTTTTTAGTACTAATGTTGGAAAAAGTGTGCTTTTGTCTTCCTTTTGTATTTTCAGGGATAAATGAGCTTAAATGAACAAAAGAAGCAAAAACACAGCCAAATCTGATATAAATACAAGAAAAGGAATAAACGTGGCATGCCCGACCCCTCGACAGCATCTTCCCAAGCAAAAACAAGACATCAGAAGGCTGAACACGCCGCGTTCCCAGCAGACACGGGGGCGTGCCCAAGTGTCTGCAGAAAAGACAAAGTTGTAGAAGCTTCTATTTCCCAACACGGGGGCGTACCAAGCTCCACACGGCCGTGGTCAACCCTAAGATTCGCAGAATCCAAGCAAATCTTGATAGTACAGATATGCTTCTGCACACGGGGCCGTGCCCAGCGGACACGGGGGTGTGGTCAACTAATGCAGACAAACTGCAATTAATGAAGAAAGAGAAAGTGGATGGACACGGGGCCGTGCCCAATGGACATGGGGCCGTGTCCGGGCTTCTATGCAGGCTATAAATAGAGGTACTTGGTTCACTTCAAAGGCATCCCTTGGCAAACCACCTATCTCCTACTTCACCCACACTCCACCACCATCATAACACCCACATCCACCACCATCATCCATCATCCATCATAGAGTGTGTAGTAGTCTCGGGATCCAAGATTGATCGTAAGAGTTCTTGACAATCAAAGGCCATGTTTGCCTAAGTCTCTTACATCACTTGGTGAAGACAAGCATTTAGTGTAATAATTTTGTTTTTTTATCTTTTCGCACTTTTAATTTGGTTTTGTATTAATGACTTTAATAACTAGTTTCTTATGTTGAAGGTGAAACTTCCTTATCATTTGTCCGTGGTGTCTTTGCGTTATTTTACTGTCTATATAAAATAAAAGATTTACACCATTCATATCTCTACGGTCTATATAGAGATATGTTGGCTACCTGGTCGGGGGTTAAGGGAATGGTTTGGTAAGGTTCTTGCCTTGTTCAGTGCATAGACCTGCAAGGACCTGGGTCAAGCTTACTAGGACCTCCTTCAATACCCACTAGTATTGGATGGCGGGGGTGCGAATGTCTTGATCCCCTCATATGTAAACTACTATTAATACATTAACCCGGCTACTTGGGATTGTATCCCTGCTGACTCAAACCACTTAGCCTAGGGTAATGTCACCTTCAAAAGAGGGGCCTACCACATTACGCATTAATAACTTAATTAATTATCTTTCAATAATCCAACCCTTTAGGATTGTATCCTTGCTGACTCAAACTACTAGGTTGAGGGTAACGTCACCTTCAAAAGAGGGGCCTACTACTATGACGGGTGGTCCATTGGACAACCCTTAATGATGTTAAAAGACGAATTTATCCTTCACTTAATCGCGTAATTATCTTGAATTAGATAACTACAGTTGCTTATGTTTCAGGTATGTCTTGGGAGCTAAAAGTGGATAAAACGCAGCTTTGGATGAGCGGGTCGTGCATGGAATGAAAGAAGAAACAAAACCCAACATTCAGGGCTCCACCGTAAATTACGGTGGCCCTGAAACATGACCAAATCCCACCGTAAAACATGAGACTTTCACCGTAACATCTTTTGGTCCACCGTAACTTACGGTGGTACCGTAATTTACGGTGGAGATGACGGACAGATTTGTAACTGCTTCATTAAAACCGTTTTTGGGTGCCTTTTCACATTATCTCATGATTGGACGTTTTCTCTGAACATTGGGGGCGATTTTGGCTAGTTCTACCTTGTTCCAAACATTTCTAAACATTTAGTTCTTGTTTTTGATTCGTATGAACTTGAATTTGGATGTTATGATGATCAACCGAACAATGTCCGGCTAAACTTGTGGTGATCATCTTAGGCGAAGGTTTTCTTAAACTCTTGTGTGTTTGTTCCTTTATTTCTAGAATGATAACATTGTGTTGCTTTGTTTGTCATGGTGTTTGAGTAATTGATTGTAGCTTGTTAATTGGTATTGCAATTCTAATCTAATCGTACGTTCTTGGTGTCGTTGACAATCGAGATATCACGGGAAGGGTTAGGGTTGGATATTGATTGATTGATCATTAGGAAACAACCTCGCAGTCATATAATCTGAGTACTTTGTTCCCTTTTATCACAACAATTGTTTAAACACGAGTTATGTCTATGTAACTCTTTCTCGTTGGAATTTCACACAAGTGTTAAAAGAAACTGAATCCTAAGATGGTTATTGTTCTCATAATCTGAAGTAAAAATCCAATCTTGATTAGTAGTAATTGATAATTTAGTTCTCTAAAACAAACAATCCAAATCATTGATCTTTAATTTCTGCAAATTAGGTTAATTGTAGTTAAATCGCAAAGCTATAAAATCAACGCATTTTCCACATACTCCCTGAGTTCGATACCCATTTACCACTATCTATAGTTGTTATTTGGTTTAAATTTGCGTGTACTACGATAGCACGTCAAATTTTGGCGCCGTTTCCTGGGTGTAGTGCGCAACGTGTGTCAGTTTGTTAGTTTTGCTTTGTTATTTTCGGGTTTACACTGGTGTGTTTAGTGTGCAGGTTCTACAGGTGCATGCATACTAGAGGCTCTCACAAAGCGTCACCATTGTCATTTGATCCGGAGATCGAAAGAACATTAAGGCAAAACAGAGTTTTAGTAAGAGAAAACAGGATTATTGGTTCACCTACATCACCCATCACACCACGAAACATCATCCAAGAATCTCAAATACCACCCACAAAGGGTCAAACGACCTCATCATTTATACCTACTTCCACACACCCATCACCAAACACAACCATACCTAATACCACTACAATTCCTACTCCACCTCATGACACTACACCAACCAACACCACACAACCGATCACTACTCAAGTTGAACCCAATCTTACCTTTAGCCCTTCATCCACAATACCACCATTGTCACACTTCTTTCCCCCAACTACGGGTCAATCATCCTCTACTTACACAATACCACCAAATTCAACTATTGTCCATGTCACCTCTACATTTAGACCATCAAACCAATTGGGTTTTCAATACACGACTCTTCCATTTGGGCAATCATCAGGTATAGGAGGAGAAGGATATGAAGAAGGATATGAATATTTTGAGGGTTATGATGAAGAAGGATATGCTTATGTGGGTGATGGGGAACAAGGAGAACTTACGTATGTGCCAGGGCAAACTCAAAGAATGCCAAGTGTTGGTGGGTTTCAACAACAATAGATTATACCACAACACATCCGGCCAAGGCCACAAGGGCCACAAGTGCAACACCCTATACCATTGCAACAAGTTCGTCCGCAAAATGTACAACCACAATTCCAAAGGCCGATTCAACACCAACCGATGCCACAACAACAATTTCAACCACATGTACCACAAGGGCCTATGCAAAGGCCAATGGGTCCTATTCGACCAAGGGTTCGGTTGGGTGTGCCAAGAAGGCATCTTAGAGAACATGCGAGAGGCATTGAAGCGCATTTTAGGCCGGTAATCACTCACAATCCTTCACCGGTAGTTATTCCTCACAATGATCAAGGGAGGACCTTTGAAATGCGAACCAATTCATTGCAAAGTTTGCCGAAGTATAAGGGTTTAGCAACGGAGGAACCTTATTTTCACTTGGAAGCTTATGACTCGATTTGCAACACATTTGGGAGTCAAGGATTTTCGACCGACGATGTTAAATTGGTATTATTCCAATTTTCTCTAGAAGACAAGGCAAAGAAGTGGTTTTAGACACTACCTTCAGCATCTATCTACACATGGGCGGAGATGTAACAAATATTTTTAGATGAATTTTACACCGCTCAAAAGACTAATGATGCTAGGAAGGGGTTGAGGAGTTTTCAGCAACAACAAGGTGAGATGTTTCATGAGGCCTTTGAGCGTTTTAACATGATGATCAAGAATTTCCCTCACTATGGAATTGAACTGTGGGAATTGATGAACGCTTTCCATGAGGGGTTGAGTGCCGAAGATGCTCACGACTTAATGTCTATTACCGGTGGGACTTTTGGCACAAATTATGAGCATGACGATTGGGAGTTTTTGGAGCAAATGGCAATTACATCAAAGAGGAAAGCCCAAGCATCAAGGAGAGCATGACCGGCCGTTACCCGAACACAAGTGCATGCGGTTGACGATGGTAATGTTCAAACCTCTAATCAAATTTATGATGTTTGTGCTATTTGCAATGAAATAGGTCATGCGGCTGAAAATTGCCAAGGAGTGGTAGAAGGGCAATATGAAGAAGTCCATGCGGTACAAGGTCAAGGAGGGGGTGGTAGAAGCTATAATATGAATTCTAATACTTACCACCCCGGGTTGAGGAATCACCCAAATTTTCGGTATGGGAACCCTTCAAATCAAGCTAACCCGAATTTTCAAGGTAACCAAGGTAACTTTGGTTCGTGCCAACCTTATAACAATCAAAGTGGATATCGAGGTGGGAACAACCAAGGATATCAAAGGCAATATCAAATAGGTCAAGAACAAGGGGGGTCTTCGGGTGGAAACGAGATGATGGAAATGTTAAAGAGCATGCAAGCGGAGATGCAAAAACGGAATCAACTCGATGAAGTTCGAATGCAAAAGGATGAGGTTTGTGACAAGAGCATCCAATCACTAACAACCCAAATGGATCAATTGGCAACCGATGTGGCGGAGTTGAAGAAAAGCAAAGGTCAACTTCCTAGCGACACTAAGGTAAATCCTTCACATGGTACGTCACGAGGTAATGTTAATGTTCATCATGTTAGTGTTTTAAGAAGTGGAAAAGAATTTAAAGCCAATTTGTCACCCGAATTGGTTGAGGGGGTAGTTGAGGATGTCATGGGTAATGAAAGTGATGATGAAGTTTCACCGGTTAAACCTAAAGAATCAAATGTTAACAAACCGGGGTTGGGTGAAAATGATAAAAGTGAAAAAGATGAAGGTGAACCGAGTCAAGTCCCGTTCCCATCGGCTTTACTTGACCCGGGTAGAAAAAAATTTATTGCACCAAGAGGTCCCCAAAAAGAAGAATTGTGGGACATGTTTAAACAAGTAAAAATCAATCTTCCACTACTTGATGCAATAAAACAAGTACCTGCTTATGCTAAATTTCTAAAGGAATTATGTACACAAAAGAGGCAACAAAAGAAGAAAATGCCTAAGCGGGTGGATTTAACCGGGCAAGTAAGTGCAGTTTTGAATGGGGAGACTCCTCCTAAGCTCCAAGATCCGGGCACGCCATTAATTAACATACAAGTTGGTAACTTTCAAATGGCAAAGGCGTTACTAGATCTTGGAGGCGGAGTTAGTATTTTACCGGGGGGCTTATATGACCAATACGATTTTGGTCCGTTAGCTAGGGTGGAGACAACGGTTGTTTTAGCCGATTTGTCTCATAAGCTACCTCGGGGGATGGTTCAAAATGTGATTGTGAAAATTGATGAGTTTTATTACCCAGTTGACTTCTTAGTATTGGACTACTCATCCGCGGACCCAAAACAACAACAAAATGTTATTTTGGGTCGGCCATTTTTGAGCACCGCGCATGCTGTGATCGATTGTATATTTGGTACAGTCGATATGACTTTTGGGAACTGAAAAATGCGCTTGAATGTTTTTACTAACAATTCTAATGCAAATGGTGTTGATGAGTGTTTCATGGCAGATTTAGTTGACGGATGCAACCCGCATGAGTATGAGGAGGATGGTATGGATGTTTGCTTGTGTGATTTTTCTGAACAGGTACATGCTTATGCACTACGGGTTGAAGAGGAAAAACAGGATGCTATGGCTTTGAAAGAAGGTCGACCGCCATGGACTCACCAATTCGAAGGCTTGCCGGTGGAGATAAATTCGGGTACTAAACCATTATTAGAAGAACCACCAAAGTTGGAACTCAAAGACTTGCTGAGCCATTTGAAGTATGCTTTCTTAGGGGATAATGACACTTTACCGGTCATTATTGCCTCTAATCTAGAGTTGGCACAAGAGCAAGCATTATTGGAAGTGTTGAAGGCGAATAAAGGAGCTATTGGATGGACGATTGCCGATCTCAAAGGAATTAGTCCATCAATCGTCATGCACAAGATAATCACCACCGAAGATGCAAAACCAACAGGAGAAGCTCAAAGGCGATTGAATCCGAACCTACGGGAGGTAGTAAAGAAAGAGGTAATGAAATGGTTGGACGCGGGAATCATCTATCCGATTTCGGATAGTGCTTGGGTAAGTCCTACCCAAGTTGTGCCTAAGAAGGCCGGTATTCAAGTAGTCAAGGATGAAGATGGTGAACAAATTGCCACCCGACCGGTTACCGGGTGGCGAGTGTGTATTGACTACCGTAAATTGAATACTGCCACTTCTAAGGACCATTTCCCGCTACCTTTCATTGACCATATTATTGAAAAATTATCGGGTCTGATGTACTGAAAAGTACATATGTTTTTAGTATATATTTTGGTCAGTTTTCAGTCGTTTAGAGTCTGTTTTAGGTGAGAACTATGATACTGCTGACGTTAAGCTTTGATTTCAGGTTTCGTAGCTTAAAGTGTTGAAAAACGAGCAGTTCGGAAGAAAAACGGGATTCGTACGCGCGTCGGAGAAGCTGGAAATTGGAAAATAATAAAAAATCAGAAAATTGGTTTTGGAGGCGAGGCGTGACGCCACACCCCCCCTTGCGTCACGCGAGGGTCTTGAGTTTGACCGGATTGACTTTCTGATTAGGGTTTTGTTATCTAATTCCCAAGAAACCTGAGGGGCTAACCCTAGTTACGATTTTGTGAGAGTTTGGAGCTATCTTGGAGCATTCTTTGAAGGCAATTGGAGATTTCAAGGCACGGGAATCATTGGTACGAGTCGGAGTGAAGAATCGAAGATTTAATCGGGTTTTCTAATCCCTTATTTTGTCGATTACTTTCTTGCAACTTTGTTACAATGAATTCTTTGTTAGACATCTTTGTTTTGTGTTTAATTACTGAGATGCTTGGCTAAATATTTAAACCACCTAGACTATGATGAATGGATTGATATAAAGATTTTACCTTTTTTGTTATTTGCACGATGTTTATGGATTGATTGTGTTTAGTAAAAGGTTTGATTTAATGATTTGATGTGTATGCGTGCTTTGAATTGGTTTATTATTGTTATTTGCTTCATATGATTCTTAGTGACGGTCTTTATCACAACGTAGAGTCATATTAGGGTTTAGGGTTTCGGTGAGTGTCTATATCACATAAGAAAACCTTCACTCTTTAGGGAGAATCGCGCGATAACCTCTAGAAGTAAATGGTAATAATTTGCTAGGTCTTAGTGTTCTACTAGTCCTAATAACTGGGAAGTGAGGGGCTATTGGTAGGTCTTACCCGGCGAATTGCTTTAGATAGGCCTTGGGAAAGGTTATGTCTTGGTTTACCTGTCGGTCTTATTAGTCTATCAAGTCAAATCTATTACTTCAGATTACCCTAGACCTAGGATTGGGAAAGAATAGGTTAACAATAGGGTACTTACACAATAATTAGACGACTGGGAAGAAATCTAATAACCGGTAGGATTAACGGCCTAGGTAGTGTCACATGTTTCTCCTTGAGAAGGGTCGAGGGGCCTCGTTGGCTCTTAATAGGTTTAGTATCATAAGATCCCGGTTCCATAACTCGTGCATTTAACTTAATTGGTAATCTCTTAAAAACAATCCAGGATTCTTGTCTAGGTGGTCCAGTTCTCACATAAGAAAAGTTCACAGCCTTTACTCGTTTTTAGTCTAGTTTTAGTTAATTTAGTAGTTTAATATAGATTTCCTTAGTTTTCAGTAACCCCCCCCCCCCAAACAAATAAACAAGTCGTAGTCGTGTCTGTCAGCGTCTGTCAAAAGTCTAGTTTACGTAGTTTATAGAGTCTCGTGGTTCGATATCTGGACTTCCTAGGTTATACTACATTGATCGGTACACTTGCCGATTGTGTGGTTTAGGTCGAGTCTAGAATTTAAAGCTTTTTAGTGTCTAGCTTAGAGAGTCTAATTTAGTTAATTTTTAATAGTCTGTTTAGCACACATCAAGTTTTTGGCGCCGTTGCCGGGGACTTTTGGTAATTGCGTTCATTAGCTTTGATAGATTTACTTGACAAATACGTGCTACGTGTTTACTTTGTTCTGTGTCTTTTCTTTTTTGTCTTGAGTCATAGTAACTAGTCTTTGCTTTTCTTGTGTTCCGGTTTTTGCTTGTAGTGGATGCCACATCTGCGCTCGCACGGACCACCACCACCAGTCAAGCAGTCATCATCTCAACTGGGCGAAGGCCCACAGGTTACTTCTACATCTTCATCTCGTTTCCCCGAGTTCGATTCCACCCCGTTACCCACCCCACCTCCTACACCACCACCTTCACCAAACCACTCACCTAAGGTTTCCCCACCCGATAGCCCTACTTCTAGTACCTCTAGTAATCTAGAAAACTTAGAACACATGGCTAACCCTAGGCAAACCGTCCATCAGCAGACCACTCAGGATTTCACCGGCCTTGCTTCACCCATCACCGTTCCACCCATAGTTAGCGAGCATTCATGGCAGATTCCATCGTATGCCATGCAGGCCATAACTAATAGCATCCAATTCCATGGCCGAGACGATGAGGATGCCCCGGCCCACATTAACCGTTTCTCTAGGATGCTAGCCACCTTTAGCCTTAGCGGTGCACCCAACGATGCCACCTACTTACAGCTTTTCCCGTTTTCACTAGCTGGCCGTGCGGCTACTTGGTTGGACTCTCAACCAATCGGTACTTTTACACTTGGGCGGGGCTTCGTCAAACCTTTTTGAATAAGTATTTCCCGCCCGCTAAAGCTTCACGGCTTAGAGACCAGATCCACTCCTTTCGCATGGAGCCCGACGAGCCGTACTACCTTGCTTGGGAGCGTTTCCAAAACCTTTGTGCTCGTTGCTCCCAGCATGGTCTTTCTGATTGGGCTTTATGTGAGAAATTCTATAATGGTCTTACCCAAGAGACTATAGATAGGTTCGATACCAATGCGGGGGGCATATGATGGGTATTCTTACAGTTCTTGAGTGTCTAGAGCGTTTTGAGGCATTTGCTCAGTCTCAATCCCAATCACGATCCGATCAGAGGTATCAAAGTGGTAATTCAAATACCACTACTAGTGCACCCGCCCGAGGGGTGAACCATGTCACCATGGACCCTAGTTTAGCCTCTGTTTTGGAAAACATCACTCGAGAGCTTAAGGAGATTAGAGCTAAGGTTGATAAGTGTGAGTTTTGTCGAGGTGGTCATGATACGAGTGCATGTCCTGTACTAGCTGGTGAGGAGCAATGTGATTATTTAGGAGGAGGGTTTGGTAGAGGTCAGTCTAGCGGGTTTGGTAACAATAGTCTTGGCTCTGGTTGGCGAAATAATAATAATAATAACTTTACTAATAATAATAATTTTCGCTCAAGTGGACCTCCTGGTTTTCAAATAGCTCAAAATCCGAATAGGGGTCTAGGTTCACTTTTTAGTGGGAGTTCGAATGGGCAGGTTAAGGATGGGGGGTCAAGTAATCAGGTTCAAATAGGTCAAGGTCCAAGTTTCGATTTAGGGGGTAGCATGGAAAGAATGGAGGCTATGATGAGCCAGCTAGTTGTTAGGGATCAAAATACCCAAAAGAAACTTAGTGAACATGATCTCATGCTTAAGAATCACCAAGCTGCGGTCCAAGACCTTTCTAGGGTAGTAAGTGATATGTCTAGGAAGTTAGATGAAAGATTACCCGGTCAGTTTGCAGCTAACACCCAACCTAACCCGAACGCTCATGTAAAGGCCATTACCACTCGTAGTGGCAGAACCGTAGGAAACCCTAGAGTCGAAGAGAGAGAGGTTGACGAGGACGGAGATATAATAGATGAAGTGATTGAGATGGAGGCTCCCGGAAAAGTGCAAAAGAGGCTAGTCCCACCAAGTACCGCACAGCCCGGTGAGTCTCAGGGTGAGAAGAAAGTTGAGAGAAAGCCCATAGACGTTAGACCTTCACCCTACGTGAATCATGAGTATGTTCCGTTTCCCTCACGTCTTAAGAATCAAAAATACTCAAGGGAATACGGGCAGTTTCTAGATATCTTCAAGCAATTGAAGATTAATCTTCCGTTTATAGAGGCACTCCAGTCCATGCCTAAGTATGCAAAATTTTTGAAGGACCTTCTTAGGAATAAGGAGAAGTTAGGGGAGTTGTCAAATGTCCCATTGCATGGAGGGTGTTCGGCCATTGTCTCAAATAAGCTTCCCGAAAAGCTTACCGATCCCGGTGTGTTCACTATTCCTTGTCTATTCGGTAGTAATACCAACACTAGAGCTTTAGCCGACCTAGGTGCTAGTATTAATTTGATGCCCTTTTCGCTTTACGAGAAGCTAGACTTAGGCGAGCTTTCACCTACCCGAATGACATTGTCGTTAGCTGATAGGTCCGTGAAACACCCGAGGGGAATAGTTGAGAATTTGCTTGTGAAGGTAGATAAGTTTGTTTTTCCGGCCGATTTCGTTATTCTAGACATGGAAGCCGATGAAAACATACCACTGATTTTAGGACGGCCATTCTTAAACACTGCTAAAGCTCTCATAGATGTCTCTTTAGGCACCATCACACTTAGAGCGGGAGAAGAAGCGGTAGTTTTTAATGTTATGGATTCGAGAGGGCCTAGAGATAGAGTGCATTCGGTTTCGTTAGTGGGGGAATGTGAGAAGGAAGAGAAAGATGAGGATAAGGATGTGAGTAATGTGAGTTTAGAGAAGGTGCTAAGATTCAAGTGTGGGGATCCACCGGATAGGAGAATAGAAAAATTAGAGGAGAGAGTGGAGCGTTTAGAATCTAGGATTGAGTCACTGAGTAAACCTCAGTGTGGGGATAGATTTCGGTATGGAGAGTTTAGATTCAAAACGCTAGATGAGGAGTTGAGAGATTCTGAGAGAGATAAGGGTTTTCGGGTTGATTTGGGTGAGAGATATAATGGTGCTACAGCCCGAGAGAGTATGTTTGGAGGTGAGTTGCATCTCCATGATCCTCCATAAGTTTGTGAGAAGTTGATACTCGTTTGTAGAGTTTGTACCATTTGTATTTTCGTTTATTTTTCGGTTTTTAGAGTAGTTAACGATCGTCTTTGTCAGTTTTTCGTGTCTTTGTTTGTGGTTTGAGTCGTTTGCAGGATGCATTCCCGAGGAATTACAGGAGAACGCGGAAAAAATTGAGGTTCCGGGTAAGTTTTGGACTTAGAAAAACTTTGGTTGGTTGTTAGATGTTTTGGAAAAGTTTGAAAAATTCTAAGTCATGAAACATATAAGTCCACGAAACATTCTGTGAAAATTGGCCCCTGGCGTGACGCCAGGGGGCTTAGCGTGACGCGACCAAGATAAGTTCAAAATAAATTACATTTGGAGGCGACGCGTTGCGCGAGGGGGGGCTAGCGTAGCGCGAGGCCTCTTGAACCGGCTCACCTTTGTTTTGACCTTTTATTTTGTGTCTTGAACCCTTTATTTTGTATTTTGAGTCTTTTTATTGTATTTTGAGTCTAAGTAGTAGTATTTGAGTCTTTTTGTTTTTAGAGTCGGTACTGCGTTGGGTTTTGTTTTTCTTTGATTGTGCAGGTTTGGATTGTACCACCCGTACCCAATTGCCATTCGGGTGATTCTGGACTTGCTATTTTGATAAACTCAAGCAGACTAGGCAACGATCGCGAATGGAATGCTATACGATCGTTCGTGGGATTCAAGACTCGTACGGCTGGCACTGACTTTTGTCCTAACCAGCTAAGTCGTTTCCTTTTTTGTTGTTGTTGTTGTATTTTTATTTCGTTTGAAGTTTTTATTTTTTAGGTAGTATTGAGTCGTATTTTCGTTCTTGCATTAGGGACAATGCAATCTCTAAGTGTGGGGATGAGATACTTGTAAATATTTGAGTCATAAATATGAAAATATAAAAAAAAAATTAAAAAAATAGAAAATGTCTTTCGAATAAAAAAAAAGAAGTTTGCAATTAAAACGGAAAATGATAGAAAAATGAATTTTTGCTCGGGTTCAAATAATAATAATATGAGACTATAATAAACCGAGTTTGCGTCTAGTTTGGGATATGTGGATAGGCCCGGGTTTGGTTTTAAGTCCCTTTGAGTTAATATACCTTAATTGTCGGTCCGCTAGTGGGTTTTCGCCTGGGAAATATGGGAAACTAAAACCGCCAAAAATAGTATAAGTGATGTCGTTATAAGCTAAGATAGTTAGAGTTTTTTATCATATCTCGCTGAAAAAGAAAAAAAATAGAATAAAAGTGAGCTAGAAACTAAATGAAAGTAACACAGGCCTACGTAATCCGAGTTGGGGATAGCGACTCTACAGCCGGAATGCCTCTGGGATGTGTGAAATCGACTTGCCGAATAAAAGTACCGAAACCTATGTAATCTGTGATTGGGGATAGCGACTCTACAGTCGGAATACCGCTGGGTTAGGGAAAGCATTGTCTAGCTTCACGAATGAATGAATGAGAAAAAAAAAAGCAAAAAAGAAAAAAAAATGAAAAAAATAGATTTGATTTTTAACTCTCTTTATCTTGGTATAAAACGGTTAGGAAATAACCTAGTGGTTGTTCCTTTTGTCCTATAAGCTTGAGGTGGGAATAGGTGGACTGTAGATTCTAGTGTGAGACCCTAGGTGGACTGACCGCACTTAAACTAAATTCACATGATAAGGGCTTAGGATTGGATTCGGGTTTAAGTGGACAAGTATATTTGCAATCGCGGCTAACGCAAATCCTGGTTTTAATTAATTATACCTAATCTTTTGACCCGGGTAATTGTTTGTTTCTGATTCCGTTGCATAATTCTTTTTCGAGGACGAAAAAAGAGTAAGTGTGGGGATGTTTGATGTACTGAAAAGTACATATGTTTTTAGTATATATTTTGGTCAGTTTTCAGTCGTTTAGAGTCTGTTTTAGGTGAGAACTATGATACTGCTGACGTTAAGCTTTGATTTCAGGTTTCGTAGCTTAAAGTGTTGAAAAACGAGTAAAAACGAGCAGTTCGGAAGAAAAACGGGATTCGTACGCGCGTCGGAGAAGCTGGAAATTGGAAAATAATAAAAAATCGAAAAATTGGTTTTGGAGGCGAGGCGTGACGCCACACCCCCCCTCACGTCACGCGAGGGTCTTGAGTTTGACCGGATTGACTTTCTGATTAGGGTTTTGTTATCTAATTCCCAAGAAACCTGAGGGGCTAACCCTAGTTACGATTTTGTGAGAGTTTGGAGCTATCTTGGAGCATTCTTTGAAGGCAATTGGAGATTTCAAGGCACGGGAATCATTGGTACGAGTCGGAGTGAAGAATCGAAGATTTAATCGGGTTTTCTAATCCCTTATTTTGTCGATTACTTTCTTGCAACTTTGTTACAATGAATTCTTTGTTAGACATCTTTGTTTTGTGTTTAATTACTGAGATGCTTGGCTAAATATTTAAACCACCTAGACTATGATGAATGGATTGATATAAAGATTTTACCTTTTTTGTTATTTGCACGATGTTTATGGATTGATTGTGTTTAGTAAAAGGTTTGATTTAATGATTTGATGTGTATGCGTGCTTTGAATTGGTTTATTATTGTTATTTGCTTCATATGATTCTTAGTGACGGTCTTTATCACAACGTAGAGTCATATTAGGGTTTAGGGTTTCGGTGAGTGTCTATATCACATAAGAAAACCTTCACTCTTTAGGGAGAATCGCGCGATAACCTCTAGAAGTAAATGGTAATAATTTGCTAGGTCTTAGTGTTCTACTAGTCCTAATAACTGGGAAGTGAGGGGCTATTGGTAGGTCTTACCCGGCGAATTGCTTTAGATAGGCCTTGGGAAAGGTTATGTCTTGGTTTACCTGTCGGTCTTATTAGTCTATCAAGTCAAATCTATTACTTCAGATTACCCTAGACCTAGGATTGGGAAAGAATAGGTTAACAATAGGGTACTTACACAATAATTAGACGACTGGGAAGAAATCTAATAACCGGTAGGATTAACGGCCTAGGTAGTGTCACAAGTTTCTCCTTGAGAAGGGTCGAGGGGCCTCGTTGGCTCTTAATAGGTTTAGTATCATAAGATCCCGGTTCCATAACTCGTGCATTTAACTTAATTGGTAATCTCTTAAAAACAATCCAGGATTCTTGTCTAGGTGGTCTAGTTCTCACATAAGAAAAGTTCACAGCCTTTACTCGTTTTTAGTCTAGTTTTAGTTAATTTAGTAGTTTAATATAGATTTCCTTAGTTTTCAGTAACCCCCCCCCCCCAAACAAATAAACAAGTCGTAGTCGTGTCTGTCAGCGTCTGTCAAGAGTCTAGTTTACGTAGTTTATAGAGTCTCGTGGTTCGATATCCGGACTTCCTAGGTTATACTACATTGATCGGTACACTTGCCGATTGTGTGGTTTAGGTCGAGTCTAGAATTTAAAGCTTTTTAGTGTCTAGCTTAGAGAGTCTAATTTAGTTAATTTTTAATAGTCTGTTTAGCACACATCAGGGTAAAAAATATTACTGCTTTTTGGACGGGTATTCGGGTTACAATCAAATAGCAATACACCCGGATGACCAACACAAGACCACTTTCACTTGTCCATATGGCACCTTTGCCTTTCGGCGAATGCCATTTGGCTTGTGCAATGCACCGGCAACATTCCAACGATGTATGATGGGTATCTTCTCGGATATGGTTGGAGAGTCGCTTGAAGTGTTTATGGATGACTTTTCCATTTTTGGCACTAGTTTTGACTCTAGTCTCAATGAATTACAAAAAGTTTTAAAAAGATGTGTTGAGAAAAATTTAGTGCTTAGTTGGGAGAAAAGTCATTTTATGGTGCAAGAGGGAATTGTGCTAGGTCATGTGATTTCGGAAAGGGGAATGGAGGTGGACAAGGCAAAAATACGGGTAATAGCATCTTTGCCACCTCCGAAAAATGTTAAGGGTGTGAGGTCATTTTTGGGACACGCGGGGTTCTATAGACGTTTCATAAAAGGTTTTAGTGTTATCACCAAACCTTTATGTAACTTGTTATTAAAGGATGTCCCATTTGATTTTACTAATGAGTGTATGCAAGCTTTTACTGTTTTGAAAGAACATTTGGTCAAAGCTCCTATTATGCAACCGCCGGATTGGTCAAAGCCATTCGAGATCATGTGTGACGCAAGCGACACTACAATTGGTGCAGTTTTGGGTCAACGAGTTGATAAAAAGCCGGTGGTGATTTACTATGCAAGCAAGACTTTATCCGAAGCGCAACTGAATTACACCACAACCGAAAAGGACTTATTAGCGGTGGTGTATGCTTTGGATAAGTTTCGTTCGTATATTTGGGGGAGCAAAGTGGCGGTTTACTCGGATCATAGTGTGGTCCGATATTTGATGGAGAAAAAGGACGCGAAGCCTCGTTTGATTCGGTGGGTATTGTTGTTACAAGAGTTTGACTTAGAGATTCGAGACAAAAAAGGAAGTGAGAACGTGGTGGCGGATCACTTATCTCGGATTCTGGTGGAAGGGATTGACGATGTAAGTGAAATAAACGAAAGGTTTCCCGATGAGCAATTCCTAGCCGTTTCCACCTTTGTTGCACCGTGGTATGCTCATTATGTAAATTACTTAGCCACGGGTGCCATTCCAAGTCATTGGACCAAGAAGCGATGACAACAATTTATGGTCCAAGTGAAGCAATACATTTGGGATGAACCGGATCTCTTCAAGATCGGGCCGGATCAAGTCATTAGGAGGTGTGTGCCCGAAACAGAGGTGTTGGAAATTTTGACTCATGCCCACTCATCCGCATGTGGAGGTCACTTTAGTGGGCATAAAACGGGCTACCGGGTTCTCTCATGTGGGTTTTATTGGCTCACAATTTTCAAAGATGCGTGTGAGTTTGCAAGAAATTGTATAAATTGTCAAAAGATGGGAAGCATTTCAAAGAGGGACGAGATGCCATTACAACCAATCTTGGTTGTCGAAATATTTGATGTATGGGGTATTGACTTTATGGGTCCCTTCCCGAATTCGAATGGCTTTCTATATATCTTGGTAGCGGTGGATTACGTCTCTAAGTGGATTGAGGCTATTGCAACAAGAACAAATGACCACTAGGTTGTTTGTAAATTCGTTCAATCCAACATCTTCTCCCGTTTTGGTATTCCAAGGGTTATTATAAGTGATGGTGGTTCGCATTTCAAGAACTTTAATTTCGGCAAATTATTGAAGAGGTATAGCGTGAATCACCGGATTGCCACACCTTACCATCCGCAAACGAGTGGACAAGTCGAAGTGTCCAACCGTCAAATCAAAGAAATCCTCATGAAGACGGTTAGAAACGGATAGGAAGGATTGGTCGAGCAAGTTGGATGATGCGTTGTGGGCATACCGAACGGCCTACAAAACTCCGATTGGCACAACACCTTACCGGATGGTGTATGGAAAGGGTTGTCACTTGCCAATGGAGTTAGTGCATCGGGCACATTGGGCAATCAAGACGGTAAATGCGGATTATGATGAGGCGGGAAAGATGAGGAAATTGCAATTGAGCGAGATAGAAGAGATTAGAGATTAGAGATGAGGCGTATGAGTGTGCATCGGCTTACAAAGACAAGCTCAAGAAGGTACACGATGCAAAGTTGAGGAAGAAAACCTTTGAAGTGGGTCAAAAGGTTTGGTTATATAATTCTAGGCTCAAGATGTTTGCGGGCAAGCTTAAAAGTAAATGGATGGGCCCGTATGTCGTTCGGCGAGTTGGAAGTTGTTTGTTTACTTTATTGTGTAATAAAAAGACCGGGTTAAGTTTTCGATACTTCATATATATTCCATTTCCTACCTATACACCTAACCACGTTACAACCTTAAAAGTCCCTTTGATTTGCATTCATGTTTGGCACTTGTTAGGAGAATGATCGATTTAGGTACAAGCCTATAGTTACGCAACCGCTCGTTAGCCTTTGTGTGTCTTGCTTACAATTGCTAGTGCTTACTTGTTACTGAGAGGAGAGACATAGTGAGGGGTGCGTTATTTTGGGTGTTACAAAAGGGTTAGTAAAAGGACTACATGTTTATGCTTGGTTTATGTGATCGCTTGTTTTGAAAACGTTTTGATGAGTTGCTTGGGACAAGCAACGGTTAAGTGTGGGGATGTGACGGGTGGTCCATTGGACAACCCTTAATGATGTTAAAAGACGAATTTATCCTTCACTTAATCGCGTAATTATCTTGAATTAGATAACTACAGTTGCTTATGTTTCAGGTATGTCTTGGGAGCTAAAAGTGGATAAAACGCAGCTTTGGACGGTTTGGAGATGAGCGGGTCGTGCATGGAATGAAAGAAGAAACAAAACCCAACATTCAGGGCTCCACCGTAAATTACGGTGGCCCTGAAACATGACCAAATCCCACCGTAAAACAGGAGACTTTCACCGTAACATCTTTTGGTCCACCGTAACTTACGGTGGTATCGTAATTTACGGTGGAGATGACGGACAGATTTGTAACTGCTTCATTAAAACCGTTTTTGGGTGCCTTTTCACATTATCTCATGATTGGACGTTTTCTCTGAACATTGGGGGCGATTTTGGCTGGTTCTACCTTGTTCCAAACATTTCTAAACATTTAGTTCTTGTTTTTGATTCGTATGAACTTGAATTTGGATGTTATGATGATCAACCGAACAATGTCCGGCTAAACTTGTGGTGATCATCTTAGGCGAAGGTTTTCTTAAACTCTTGTGTGTTTGTTCCTTTATTTCTAGAATGATAACATTGTGTTGCTTTGTTTGTCATGGTGTTTGAGTAATTGATTGTAGCTTGTTAATTGGTATTGCAATTCTAGTCTAATCGTACGTTCTTGGTGTCGTTGACAATCGAGATATCACGGGAAGGGTTAGGGTTGGATATTGATTGATTAATCATCGGGAAACAACCTCGCAGTCATATAATCTGAGTACTTTGTTCCCTTTTATCACAACAATTGTTTAAACACGAGTTATGTCTATGTAACTCTTTCTAGTTGGAATTTCACACAAGTGTTAAAAGAAACTGAATCCTAAGATGGTCATTGTTCTCATAATCTGAAGTAAAAATCCAATCTTGATTAGTAGTAATTGATAATTTAGTTCTCTAAAACAAACAATCCAAATCATTGATCTTTAATTTCTGCAAATTAGGTTAATTGTAGTTAAATCGCAAAGCTATAAAATCAACGCATTTTCCACATACCCCCTGAGTTCGATACCCATTTAACACTATCTATAGTTGTTATTTGGATTAAATTTGCGTGTACTACGACAACATGTCATACTATAACTAAGATAATCTCTTAAAAATTGCAAAAGTGCGGAAAACATCAAAGGTTACACTAAAGGCGAGCCGGATCCAAGTGATTCATCTTGTCTGTTTGTTTTTATTTTATTTTTATTTTCAGCAGTTTTAGTTTTTATTTTTCACGTTTAAAACCTTTTTCTAAATTTTGATTTGATTTGACGTTGAGGATAAACCGGTACTAAAAGCTCTTGTGTCCTTGGACGACCTCGGTATCTTACCAACGCTATACTACGCTCACGATGGGTGCACTTGCCCATATGTGTGTTTAGTGTTAGTAAAATATCGTATTTTATAAATTTAAAACTTGACTAAAGTGTTAAAAAGGGCTAAAAATATACACAAAAATATATCACACCTAACGCACATCAAGTTTTTAGCTCCGTTTCCGGGGACACAAGGATTTTAAGAAAGTTTGGAATCAACAGCCTAATCGTTTTTCTTATTTTTTCTGTTTTTTTAGGATTTTTCTAGAATTTTCAGCTTCTGCAGAGCTTAGCATGGCCCGTGCCTGCTGAACACGCCCCGTGCCCAATCTTTGGTACTGGCAATCCTGTTTTAAGTCAGACAGTAGCTGAACATGGGGTCGTGCCCAATCAACACGCCCCGTGCCCAAGTATCAGATACTAAAAACAGAACCGTAAGATCCCGACGATTGGTAATTTCTGACACAAATATGAGCGATACTGATTTTTTTTACTACCGCCCCTCTTATGGTACGTGCTGTCAAATATGTGGTGGAACTCACGAAGATTTAAAATGTTATTTTTTAAATTACACTCCCCACTATATAGACCCATTGTTTTCCTGTAGCCTTAAGAGGGGCGAGAGTAAAAATAATCCCCATCTCTCCCTAGAATGCTCTCAATCATCTATTCTAAATGAAATGATTCTTGAAGAATTTTTTCAAATGGAAGATCTAATTCTTAACTGGATAAAGGAACTTGAGATGGATATAATTAATTCATCTCAAGACGACGATCAAGAAGAATTAGTGAGATCGCATTCGGATAAAAACAACTTCGTTGTTCCCGAAATCACCTCTAACTCTCGTGAAGACTTGAGCGATAGTCGTCCCTGTGTCGATTGTTCCGTGAAGGACTCCCCATCGACATACACCTTCTTTAACGAGATCCCGGATAAGGGTTGGACTTGTCCACCTACATTTAGCATAGGAATCACCCTTTCCGATAACCTCTTGCGTTCTCGTTTTAAACTAGGGCAATTAAGGTATCTCAGGCACTTCGGTGTTGTTCCGTCCAGTAAGGAACCACCCGATCCGGATAAATTCCTTGAAAATAGACAAAACTTCATAAACAGCTTCTAGACACGGGGCCGTGCCCAGATCAGCACGCCCCCGTGTCCACCAAAAGATTCTCGTCTGACTTTTGGTCAGAAAACAGACAAAAAGTGTCAGAATCTTGTCTGCACACGGGGCCATGTCCAGCCGACACGGGGCCGTGTCCAGCGTGTTGTCGTTTTCTATAAATGCAGCAAGATTCCTACACATTTGGATCATTCCAAAGACAGAGATCTGGTGGGATCTTCACACGTAGCATACTAGGTATATTCTAAAGAAGGTTCTCAACAACCATCTTGTCTTTTCTACTTTTGTCCATTGCCTTCTTCTTCATTTTTCCCTCAACACCTCCATTAGAGCTTGAAATCACGATGGTTTCAAGCTTTATTGTGATATTTGTTAGATTTTTATTCAAGGATTCTTGTTAAAAATAAGTTTTACAACACTGTTTTAAGTTATTTCTGCTTAAAAATGCTTCAAAAGTCAGAAAAATAATTTAAAGCTCAAAGATTCCTTGTTCCAAAAATCTGCAGAGAGGTGAATACGGGGCCGTGCTCAGTGAGCATGGGGCCGTGTCCGTTGCACTAAAATGAACTCTTTTTGGTTTGTTTTCTTAGAATGGCGAGCAGAAACAGCGGAACATCTTCGTCACACTCAAGGAATAACCGTCAAGGGAGAAGGTCATCGGTAGAAGACTCCCTCGTCAACTATGTCTATGCCTTGAGAGAGGCCATAGACGAAATGACGGGGGTTGAGTAAGCTCTGGTCGACCGTATCAATCATTTATCAGTAGGTCTAGAAGGGTGTCTTAGGGAGGTCAACCTTTTACACCAAAGGTTGAATATCCTCGCCTCTCCTCCTTTGGTACCAATTATTACGCAAAGGGCATGGAATGTGGTACCGGAAGTTATCATACCGGCCGAGTGGTACGCCATGCACACGGAACCCCCTCCGGTTGTCGTCGCTCCTCCACCACAAGATGTTGTGGAAAATGAGCCCGCCTTCTTCCTTCCACGAGAAATAGAGGAGTGGCTCAACGACATCTAGGGGACACCTCTCGGTTCCGAGTTCTACAACGCCTTTAAAATACCGGGAAGCTATTTCCGGGCTTTTGTTATTCCTACAAATAAGGGTAGAACTCCTCAGGATGATTTCATGTATCACTTGACCTAACTATCTTAGGAACTTTCTTTTTAACTTTCTATTTTTCTTTATTTTTCTAGGACCTAATGTAACTCTCTCTATTTAATGAATGATGGTTTTCAAAATTATTTGGTGTTTGGATGATGTTGTAATGGGTAAAACACACTCGAGATGGTGAAGGATACTAATGGAAGCTTGAACAAACACCCCATGCACAAAAACAAAAGACTCCCGGCAATTTTTCTTCATTACAGCAAGTTCAGCACGGGCCGTGCTCAGCCAACACGCCCCGTGCTCAAGGATCTGCAGAAAAACGCCCAGTTCAGGTAACTAGACACGGGGTGTGTTCGTTGAACACGCCCTCGTGCCCAGCCTTCTGTTACTTTCTGTTACTGGCAATCTGAACACGGGGCCGTGCCCGGACACCACGGTTCGTGTCCAGATGCCCAGTAACATAAATTTTGTTTTTAACACACCTTTTACACATTCAATCAACCTAAAAACTTATTTTTGGGACACATTGAGGACAATGTGTAATTTAAGTGTGGGAGGGATGCTAAAACCTTGAATTTTGCAAGTCCTAATTACAAGCCTTACACAAAACTCTATTGGAACCGCTAAACACCCCAAATTTTTTCAAAAACTTTTCATTTTTTTTACTTGTCTTGGTTTAAATTGGGAATAACAAGTTCTAAAAAGGTTATATTTTTACGAATTTACAACCGATAGCGTCGTGATAAAAAGAACCAACATAGGAAAATTATGAAACGGCATGACAAATCTAGTTAAAATTTGATTATATATACTTGATCACATAAAAAAACCATTCCCACAAAAAAAGTGAGTTTTGAGCCTTTAATTGAGCATACAAATACACATCTTTAAACTAAATGCTCATCTTTCGTTTCTTGTGTGAATAGCCGCTTGGTTTCTTACGACTCTAGAACTTGCCATGACGATACATTCCCGATCCTTACCAACTTAAACCCAAGTGAGTAAATGATGGAGGCATTAGGACTAACCCTTTTTCTTTCAACACCATTATTTTTCAGTTTTTTTTACCACCTACCCAAAATCCCTCTAGTTAACCCCTTTGAGCCTAAACTTTTTCATTTCTAAACCCTCAAAACAAACACCCTTTACCCACCAAAAACCCTTTTTCATTTTAAACCCTTTATTTTAGTAAAAAGCTCGGTTTTCATGTGACTTTCCTTATAAAAAAATGAAGTCTAGCAATAAACAAAAAATTTCCTCAAAACAGACTTTGTTTGAAAAATGCTTCGGTTGAATAAAAAGTCACAAAAATAAAAAGTTTTACTAAAACCGACGCTTTTTACACCTTTCGCCCTTTTCTACTAACCACTAACCCAAAACCATCCACCTTTAACCCAAGCCTAACCCTTCCCCAAGTCCTCTTGATATTTACGAAGGTTTATAGTTAAAAAGGAGGAGGATTGATTGCTTGGCAAGCATATGGTAGAAGTAAGTTCCATGCCGGTCTTGAGTGTTTCACAAAAATACATCTTCGGCCGAGTGTTGAGTGATCTCCCGTGAGGTATGTGAACTTGTATATAAATGGAATTTTAAAGAGGCATGTTATGCCCAAATAAGTAATTTCTCTTATGTAATGTTCTAAATAAATCATAACGAATAGGATTGTAAATAACATAAAAATAAAGCCTAATAAAGATCTTGGAATCCCGACACGCAAGACAAGCCCAAAAACTTCTCTTCTACCCATTCCATTTGGGTGTGTAAGCCACATTAAGAAGAGTTTTGCTTGAGGACAAGCAAAGATTCAAGTGTGGGGGTATTTGATGTGTGTAAAATGCAACATATAAATTACATCAAAAGAGGCATAAAACTAACCTTTTTTTAGTACTAATGTTGGAAAAAGTGTGCTTTTGTCTTCCTTTTGTATTTTCAGGGATAAATGAGCTTAAATGAATAAAAGAAGAAAAAACACAGCCAAATCTGACATAAATACAAGAAAAGGAATAAACGTGGCATTCCCGACCCCTCGACAACATCTTCCCAAGCAAAACCAAGATATCAGAAGGCTGAACACGCCCCGTGCCCAGCGGACACGGGGGCGTGCCCAAGTGTCTGCAAAAAAGACAAAGTTGTAGAAGCTCCTATTTTCCAACACGGGGGCGTGCTCAGCTCCACACGGTCGTGGTCAACGCTAAGATTCGCAGAATCCAAGCAAATCTTGATAGTATAGATACGCTTCTGCAAACGGGATCGTGCCCAGCGGACACGGGGGCGTGGTCAACTAATGCAGACAAACTGCAATTAATGAAGAAAGAGAAAGTGGATGGACACGGGGCCGTGCCCAATGGACACGGGGCCGTGTCCGGGCTTCTGTGCAGGCTATAAATAGAGGTGCTTGGTTCACTTCAAAGGCATCCCTTGGCAAACAACCTCTCTCCCACTTCACCCACACTCCACCACCATCACAACACCCACATCCACCACCATCATCCATCATAGAGTGTGTGTAGTAGTCTCGGGATCCAAGATTGATAGTAAGAGTTCTTGACAATCAAAGGCCATGTTTGCCTAAGTCTCTTACATCACTTGGTGAAGACAAGCATTTAGTGTAATACCTTTTTTTTTATCTTTTCGCACTTTTTATTTGGTTTTGTATTAATGACTTTAATAACTAGTTTCTTATGTTGAAGGTGAAACTTCCTTATCATTTGTCCGTGGTGTCTCGGCGTTATTTTACTGTCTATATAAAACAAAAGATTTACACCATTCATATCTCTACGGTTTATATAGAGATATGTTGGCTACCTGGTCGGGGGTTAAGGGAATGATTTGGTAAGGTTCTTGCCTTGTTCAGTGTATAGATCCTGCAAGGACCTGGGTCAAGCTTACTAGGACCTCCTTCAATACCCACAGGTATTTGATGACGGGGGTGCGAATGGATTGATCCCCTCATATGTAAACTATTATTAGTACATTAACCCGGCTACTTGGGATTGTATCCCTGCTGACTCAAACCACTTAGCCGAGGGTAACGTCACCTTCAAAAGAGGGGCCTACCACATTACGCATTAATAACTTAATTAATTATCTTTCAATAATCCAACCCTTTAGGATTGTATCCTTGCTGACTCAAACTACTGGGTTGAGGGTAACGTCACCTTCAAAAGAGGGGCCTACTACTATAACTAAGATAATCTCTTAAAAAGTACAAAAGTGCGGAAATCATCAAAGGTTACACTAAAGGCGAGTCGGATCTTAGTGATTCATCTTGTATATCTGTTTTTATTTTTCACGTTTAAAATCTTTTTCTAAATTTTTATTTGATTAGAAGTTGAGGATAAACCAGTACTAAAAGCTCTTGTGTCCTTTGACGACCTCGGTATCTTACCAACGCTATACTACGCTCACGATGGGTGCACTTGCCCATATGTGGTTTTAGTGTTAGTAAAATATCGTGTTTTATAAATTTAAAACTTGACTAAAGTGTTAAAAAGGGCTAAAAATATACATAAAAATATATCACACCTAACGCACATCAAGTACCCTCAGGAAGGTTTGACTCATCGTTAACACTACTAGACTCAGCCCTTACTCGTTCAGTTGCAACACCCATGGACTCACTACTCTCAGACACATCATCAGTTCCTGATGATTGCTTAGCGTCACTATCAATAGTTGATTCAACTGCATCACTGTGTTACTGAGTCACAGTGGTTGAATCAGTGGAACCCTTCTCTTCATCATCGGGATTTGTATCACTTGAAGAATCAAAGTTATAAAAAAAAATTAATTGGTTTAAGTTGTTTGGATCGTGCATATCAAGGCACGAATCGTTTTTAAAAGGAAACACAGTTTCATGAAAGCTGACATCCCTGGAGAAGATGAATTTCTTTTGATCTAGACTCCAAACTTTATATCCCTTTTTAAAATTAGAGTATCCCATGAAAACACATTTTTCAGCCCTTTCATCAAGTTTATTAGAGTTATCTAAAACAGTAAAGAAACATAGACAACCAAATACTTTCAAGTGACCAAGAGAAGGTTTAAAGCCAAACAACATTTCATAAGGAGAACAACCATGTAGCACAGAAGAAGGGAGCCTGTTAATTAAGTAGGAAGCAGTGAGCACACATTCAGACCAGTATCTAAGTGGGACTTTAGACTGAAACAATAAAGCTCTTGCAATGTTTAGCAGGTGTCTATGTTTCCTCTCCACAACACCATTTTGTTGTGGAGTATATGTGTTGGAGGTTTGATGAATAATTCCCTTTAGTTTTACAAAGGCAGACATTTGAGAATTAACAAATTCTGACTCGTTATCACTTCTAAACACTTTGATATTTACTTCAAATTGAGTTTTAATCAAGTTGTAAAAACTTTGTATATTTTCATAAACTTCGGATTTTGATTTCATCAAATAAACCCACACAGATCTGGTAAAATCATCAACAATAGTGAGAAAGTACTTGTACCCTTCTATACTAGTGACTTTGTAAGGACCCCATACATCTAGGTGAACAAGGTCTCCAACTTTAGTTGACCTATGGTCACTAAGTGGAAAGGGAACCCTATGTTGCTTAGCTTTGTGACATATATCACAAGGCTTGATCTCATTTGACTTAGACTTAATTTGTAAAACATTTAACACTTGTTCTGCAGGATGAACCAGTCTAGAGTGCCAGATCTTTATATTTTCAGTCTTACTTAAACAAGAAAAACCAGAATTGAGGGATTACCACAGAAATATAGACCCTCGGTTTGTCTACCAGTCACCAGGGTTTTCTTTAAGCATAATCCTGAAAATAGCAAGTATTATCATCAAATATCACTCAAAGTTTATTGTCCTTAGCAAGCTTAAACACATAAATGAGATTCACACAGTATTAGGGACAACAAAAACATCTTTTAGAATCACAGAATCTGACAATTTAAAATAGCCGATTTGGGTGACTTTAGCATCAGTTCCATTTGGATGTTTGACAGTTATATTATATTCGGACACATCAACAAGGTTAAACATGTTTTTGCTGGACATAACCATATGCTGGTTTGCACCAGAATCTATAATCCAGTTCAGATTCTGTATTGAAGAGGTTTTTGAGTTAAAACAAAAGGTATTATTGTAGTATTCAAGGGAAGAGTAGGAGCTAAAACATTTACCTCCTACATTGGACTTATTGGTGTCCTCAGTTTTGTTCTCATTCAGCATACCTAGTAGCTTAGAAAACTGATCAGCAGTTAAATAGTTCAAGGAACTAGCATTTTTATCATTCACAGGGTCACTCATAGAAGAACTAGTGCTACCACTGGTAGTGTTGTTGGATCTAGGCCACTGATGACTATTATGGTTTGGTTTTTGTCTATAGTTTGAAGGATAACCGTGCAGTTCGAAACATTTATCAATCGTATGACCAATCTTATTGCAGTGAGAGCACTTGAGGTTAGGATTAGGGCCTTTGTTAATTTTTTTCTTGTTATCATTGAAATTACTTGTTTTTGCAGCAAAGCCAACATTAGGAATCTTTAAAACATTGTTTGATCCTCTGTAGGATTCTTCCCTAGAGATGATTGAAAAGGCAGTTTTTATAGTGGGTAAAGGGTCTCTTGTTAATACATTGGTTCTAACAGGTTGATAAATGTCATCTAATCCCATTAGGAACTGCATAAGCTTGATTAATTGATTAAACTCATTAAACTTAGTAGAAGCATTGCAGGTACAGGAAGGTAATTGAAGCATGGCATAAAATTGTTTCCACATTGTGTTAATTTTATGATAATACTCAGACACACTAGCACCATTTTGGTTCACAGAATTGATCTTTTGATACAGACCAGACACAACAGACCCATCTACTTTATCATAGGTATCTTTTAAGTCATCCCAAACCTCAGAAGCAAGTTTTGAGTAGACTAGTCCAATATATAATTCATCAGAAACAGAGTTCAAGATCCAAGTTAACACAATGGAATTGCATCGATCCCACTGACTAGCTAGAACATCATCAATTTTAGACTTAACACATGTACCATCAATAAAGCCTAACTTATTTTTTGCCATTAGTGCAAGTTTCATAGCGTTTGACCACACCACTTAGTTTTCAGTTCCCTTTAATTTTCTATTGACAATAGTAAGACCACTAGAATCATTAGCATGTAGGTATAAAGGATCACTAGCATCAAGTTTGCTAACCAAAGTGACAGTGGGCTCAGACTTATCACCCATTTAAAGACAGAGAAGGCAGCCAACAAAGACAAGCAAGTAGGAACACAGGCAGCAGAACAGAAGCAAGTATCACCAAGGTAATATAAGACAGTGTTATGAAACAAAACACACAAGCTGATAATACACAGAGATAAACACAGAACAGACACGACGAAGCCTGGACAAAGGTACGATCAGAGGTTCGTCATTAAAGGTGCCTCCGCAGACGATATCCAGGGAGCCACAACACGACAGACAGACCACAAATGAAACAGAGTGTACCCTCTCCGTGTCCCAATCAAACTAGTCTTGCCTAAAACCCGGTATCAAAATGCCTAGACACAAGACTCAGTGATGCAAAATAAAACAGTAAAAGAGAGTGAGGGAATGGTCTCACAGTGGGTGCGAAAACTCCGGCGGATCAAGCTTGTAACCTTCACTTAGGGTTACAAGCTCTTGATCAGAAAACCAAGCACAAGTCCTGTTAGTTTTCCTTAAGAGGGACCGACGAGGACCTTCTTCAAGGAACCAGAGCAGAACCCAAAAATTAGGGTTTCAATCTCACAAGAGTAGCGCCGTCTCCAAAACCAGAACTCCATAACCGAATCACCAAACCATAGAAATTAGGGTTTCAGTCACAGCAACGGCAAGAGAAGGGAAACTCCACGATTGAAGTCGGCAGACCCTAAGGACTACCAAGACCTCAAGTTTACCGGAAGAACCTTTGCCCCCAAACCGGAAACCCTAGGTTGATTCACAGTGAATCAGACCTTCAAGAAATGCAGCGGAAGAACACCAGAGCACCGATTCAACCTCAGAGCTCTGATACCATGTCAGAACTCAAAGATTAAAAGGAACAAGACAGTTTTATTATGAAATCACAGCAATCAGATATAAGGAGTTGATGAACCAGTCATCACAGATTGATAAGCAAGCAAAAGGATCTCCAACAGGATGATCAGTACAGATGAAAGTAAACCCTAGACTCATGAATGTACGTGTGAGGATAGGGAACAAGACCAGAGACAAAAGAGATGAAACCGAGTGAAGTGAAGAGCTCGTGTGATGGATAAAGAACCTTCGACCCTTTTTATAAAGGGGCAAACCCTAAGCGGCATCCAAGAAACACGGGAGCCCAAGCCAGCAGCCCATCTTGACTCTAACGGCTACTAGCCCAAAGCCAGCAGCCCAAAAGACCTCACAAATAAAACAGAAAATAAAACAAAGAAATATTAGCAAAGGAAATAAATAAAAAGAGCATTTAAACTGTATTTTTAACACATCTTCGATTTTTTTTCGAGCAAGCCTCGATTCATGAGCTTTTTGAACACCCCTAACTCAATTCCTGATTCTATTTGGTTAACATGCAAGCTCTTGGATTTATAGTGGTTCTTCCTTAAACAAGGTATGTGGATTAAATGTTAATGTGATGAAGATAATTGGAGTTTTTAAATCTCAATGCTTGTTTGATCATGTCGTTAGAAAGAATGCTTTTAGCATTTATTTATATAATATTATGTTTAAATTATTTTTGAACTTTTATTGTTGACAGAAGGATAACACATCATGTTCATGTTAAGTAAGTGAATCTGGAAAACATCCATAATTAATGGCATCTATTCCTAGATGGGCTGTTTGAATGGCGCTGGTAAAATTTTAAGTGAATGTGATGAAGAAGTTGCTAACGGCGCAGACCTGGAAAGCATCCACAATTGTAGCAGGTGGGTTTGGTGTTGTTGCAAGCGTTGCTAGGAGTAATGAATGTTCTCTTGCAGTTGCTGCTGCTTCATTCGTAGATAATTTTTTTATTAAAAGTTTGTCTTTATTAATTATGTATGGATTTTGGTTTATTATTGTTAACATTATATGTTTTTAAGTTTTCTTTTGCATGTTTGCTGTTTTTAATAACTTTTCAAAATAAATATATATGTGTGACCAAAGATTAAACAATAGCTACACTTAAAATTACAAAATTTCATGTGGTTATAGGTAACCATTAGCCACACCATAATCAT
Source organism: Helianthus tuberosus (assembly GCA_030545235.1). Classification (NCBI taxonomy): domain Eukaryota; kingdom Viridiplantae; phylum Streptophyta; class Magnoliopsida; order Asterales; family Asteraceae; genus Helianthus; species Helianthus tuberosus. The sequence continues at coordinate 64,312 of JARYGA010043568.1, forward strand.
TTTGTTTGTGTGACGTAATGATGTCAAATGTCATGTGACCAAAGGTTAGACTATAGACACACTTAAAACTAAAAAATTTCATGTGGCTATTGATAACCATTAGCCACACCATAATCATTTTGTTTGTTGTTTGTGTGACACATTGATATCAAACGTCATAAGAAAAAAAATTATGTGTGACCAAAGGTTAGAGAACAACCACACGTAAAAGTACAAAATTTCATGGGACTATAGACAACCATTAGCTACAGCATAATATTTTAGTTTTTTGTTTGTGTGACGCAATGATATCAAACGTCATAGGAAAAACAATTATGTATGACCAAAGGTTAGACAATAGTCTCTCTTAAAATTACAAAATTTCATGTGGCTATAGATAACCATTAGCCACACATTTGTCACTTTGTTTTTTTTGTTTGTGTGACCAAATAATAGCAAACGTCATGGTAAGAAAAAATTTATGTGTCACTAAAGATTAGACAATAGCCACACTTAAAATTAGAAAATTTCGTGTGGCTATAAATAACCATTAACCACACCATAGTCACTTTGTTTTTTGTTTGTGTGACTAGAATAATAGCAATTGTCATAGGAATAATAAATATGTATGACTAAAGGTTGGACATTAGCCACACTTAAAATTGAAAGTTTTTTTTTTGTATGTGCACTAAAAGTTTTTACCCACACATGAAATAAATTTATGTAACTACATATTAGAAATGGCCACACTTACAATAAATAAATGTGGCTTTTGCTACCTCTTTAGCCACACGTAATGTACACAATGTTTGATTAGAACAATCCTTTTCGCCACGTTTTTCTTTAATTTGTGTGGCTAAAACAAACATTTTAGTAAATTCATGTGACTATATAATAGAAATGGTCACACTTAAAGTAAATTCATGTGGTCGTTACTACTTGTTAGCCACACTTAATGAAGGGAATGCTTGATTTCATCAAAAAAAATGCCGGTACCATTTAGCCACACTTTTATGATGCTACAGTCACTAAAAAGTGTGTGTGGCCATATGATACCTATGATGGCTCGACCTTTGATCACACTTGACTTGAAAAAAATAAGTGTGGTAAAAGGCCTATAGCCACATTATTCTTGTGTGGCCTTAGGCATATTTTGACGTAGTGATGTAATAACTAGAATGGTTAGGATCGGTAATTGGGACGTCCTATCTAGGCATCATATAAATCCAATAAGGACGAGTTGCCTACCTGGGGAGTAACGATGAGAGTACTAATACCTATTAGGCCAAAGCATGTCACACCAAACCTCACTAAAACTAATGACACTTTGATAAGTCAACATGTCCGTGTTAAGTCATGAATACCCTCCAACATCATTTCAAATCACCCCAACTTTGGTTCATACGTCACTTTTACGATTTCTTTCTTTTGGGGTTAAGTGTATGTCAATGAGTGGACACATGTAGACCATGCAAAAGCTTGGTAATTGTGGGGGCCACGTAACTACGAACGTGACGCATGGAAAACATACTAAATCCTATTATGTACCAAACCTAATAATTTTTAATATTTCATTTGGAGTAAACTGCTAAAATCGTCCCTGAGGTTTGTCTCAAATTGCTAGATCAGTCCAAAATCAAGTTTGTTTGCTAAATTCGTCCCTAAGGTTGACTCAAATTGCTAATTCAGTCCAATTAATAGGAGTTAATTGCTAAATTCGTCCCTAAGGTTTGACTCAAATTGCTAATTTAGTCCAATCATTTTCCCTTCAATGGACTGAATTAGCAACAGAACTTAGGCCCAATGACTGTTTTAGCAAACAAACTTGATTTTGGACTGATCTAGCAATTTGAGACAAACCTCAGGGACGATTTTAGCAGTTTACTCTTTCATTTGAAATATCAACTTATCATAAGTTTATTCTATCTTCGAGTTTCATGTGATTTTACTGGGTTTTGGTTGGTTATGTTTGTTTAATGTGACGTGACATTTCGAATTTTCATTATTTTCACAAATCACAAGTTTCATACTTGTCACACAATACATTATGTCACTAAATGTCTACTCACAAACTCACAAATTGTTGCGTTTAGTCTTGTAGATGTCGACAAGAGATCACCGTATCGGGAAACGTGCACATCGTCGAAGAGATGGCCGTTGTTATTCCAAACATCGTCGTGCACTTCCAACAAGCCCTCAATAACCAAGAGAACCACAGTGGAGATAATACTTCGAAGTGTTCCTATAAACACTTCAAATCATGTGACCCCCTATGTACGAGGCATCGTTGGTGCAACCATTCCCCTACACTGGTTTGAAGAGATGGAGAGTACTTCCCTCAATTGCGAATGCCCTGACAATCACAAGGTCCACTATGCAACGGGAAACTTGTTAGGAAATACACACACATGGTGGAATGCTGAAAAGAACATGCGCGGTGCTGAAGCTGCAGTGGCCTTGACATGGGAACAGTTGAAGGAGTTGATGACTGAACAATTATGTCCTCGACACAAAATTTAGAAACTGGAGGATGAATTTGGGATTTGGAACATGATAGCGGAGAGAATGTGGCATATAACAAGTGATTCTATGAGCTAAGAAAAATGGTCCCTTACTTATTCATGTCTGTCTATCAATTGATAGAGAAATACGCTGGGGAAAATTGTTTAGGTTTTGAGAATTCACCAACGAAAGGGGATAATTTCTATATTTTAGAATTTCTTCGGTAAATTCCTAAACGCAATTAAGGGTGGTAAAGTTCATGATTTTCTGGTGATAGCTAAAGATCTCCGTAGAATGTTTTTCACATACATATACTTGAGGATTTTAATTAATTCTCTAGCCAGCGTGAAGAGTTTTGCACCGAAACATACAGGTATCTAAAGTCAACAGTTGTTCTGTAGGACATAGTTCACTGAAGACTTGGGGAATCTTCATGAGAGTTGATAGTTTGAGGATGACGAATGTGGATTCCGACTTTATCATATGCTAGTTAGGTTTTGGATCGAGAGGATCAAAGCAACGTCACCCTGATGAGGGAGATTGTTGAAACTTAACGCGGATGCGGTTATGGTGAAGGGGAATTTGCAGTATTCAGTTTTGGGTTTGATGTTTTCATTGGGATTTTATAGGGATGTGGGTGTAATTCAACTAGTTGAATTTGCAAATGATGTACTTGGTTAAGCTGACATCCTGAGTACTGATGTTGAAGATCCGTAGTGCATTACGTGGTTGACTTCACAAAGGTGAGACAATGAGATCTAGATGTAGTTCATCTAAGCGTTTTGGTTGAGCATGCAAATGATATACTTGGTCTAGCTGACTTCTTGAGTATTGATGTTGATGATCAAAGTGCATTACTTGGTCACCTCCACAAAGATGGTTTACAAAAGATATTTCACCGGAAACTTTACCAATGCAGTATGCTTTGATATGGAACAGAGTTTTTGTGACAAAGCCTACACTTGATGCAGATTGCTGAAGATGGAACCTTTATCAAGTGCCGATTAGAGTTTTGGAAGATCAATGGAAGATCGGTCAACGATGCCTTGTGAGGACATTGCACAACACTCAACACGGATATAAGTACTTTGAGGGGGAAATCTGATATGAGACGCATTAGGGGGATGGTTTTGTTGTGAAGACTCAAGTCAAGATTCTGCATACCTGGATTTTCGGTTAAGTGGGAATCTGTTAACACAACCAAGATCATGATTGTAGTTGCATATTCAGCTTTCGACAGCAACGGAAAAGGGGAATTTATTAGTGCATTTTTGTATATGCTGCTGTGCGAATAGGCTAGATTACATTTTAAGCTGATTATGTAATAGTTAGTAATGGTCAAACAAATGTGTTTTGCCCCATTCGTTTGAAGTGGTTAAACGAAAGGGTTTTTCTTTTGACTTTGTATGTTAGTAAGTGAGACAGGTATGGTTAAACAACAAGGGGTTGTTGTCTAACTATTGGAGATATTGTTTGGAATTTCCAAAAGACATGGGTTGTTGTTTGGAATTTCCAAGTCCTATATATGCCCTTGTTTTGGTGTCACTTGCAAAGAATGGTTTTGAGATTTGTGGGAGAGACCACCAATTGGTCTCTCCCGATTTTCATCACGTATACTCTTTCGGTATTGTTAGGATTGCTTATTATTATGTTTATTTGTATCGTTATGTTGTCCGAATCAATACAAGAAAGTTATTTATCTATCTCTAACCTTCCATCTATGAACTTAATCTCTCACTAATAATGGATAACGTTTCTAGAATTTCAATAATAACAATAATAATCATATTATTATTATTATTATTATTATTATCTATACATATAATAAAAGAAACCACTTTGGGGACACGTGTCAATCAACGAGGCCATCAAAATTTGAGTTAATATATAAATACTATAAGTGATAATGCTGTTTTTTGAAAACATTTATGATATTTTGAATACTATCTAATCAATTTATATTGTTTAGTATCCGAATATATATGTTCAAGAGTTTTTATTATATTTTTGAAAATATTTATTATAATTGGATTTAAGATAATGATTAGCATTATTCATATATTAAATATAATAAAAGAAACCTCTTTGGGGACACGTGTCAATCAACGAGGCTATCAAAATTTGAGTTAATATATAAATACTATAAGTGATAATGCTGTTTTTTGAAAACATTTATGATATTTTGAATACTATCTAATCAATTTATATTGTTTAGTATCCGAATATATATGTTCAAGAGTTTTTATTATATTTTTGAAAATATTTATTATAATTGGATTTAAGATAATGATTAGCATTATTCATATATTAAATTAAAAAGATTTAAGATAAAGATTAGCGATATTCATATATTAAATTAAAAAGATATATTAATTAAAAAAATTATAAATAAAATTATAGAATTGAAGGAGAGAATGACATGTGTTCTTTCATTGGTTTCTTTTATTATATAGTATAGATATAGAAGATTTACGTGTGATAATATCTTTTGTTTTTTTTAAATAAGTAATTATAATTATATATTTCCTAAACTGATTTCTACTTACGAGACAATGGGTATATCTCCATCAAGAGTTTTGTAATCTATATATGTGTATCATCACATAATTATCGGTATATGAACCATTGCCAACTTCTTCAATTATTTCAAGTCGCGCTTATATATTATTGTTTTTGGATTTTTAATACCGGGTACACTTTATATAACATAAAATATTTTAATCCATACAATGGAGTCCTTTATTATTGTTATTATTATGTGGTTTTATAATCAGAATGTTATACAAATTTGAAACTACAAAAAATATAACCGGTTTATAACCTAGCCAGTGGCGAAGCTTAAGATTTACGACCGGGTGGTCGAAAACGTATATACCCAAAAGTTTTTATAAAACCTGGGGTCGAAAACGTATACACCAAAAAAATTCTATACGAAAACTACATACTCTCCACTACTGAGCGAAAAGTTTGGGTGGTCGGCCGCCCCCTCCCGCCCCTACTATGTTACGCCCTTGGCTATCATGACGTGTGATAAATGTATTCCTATAAATTATCTACCAAAGTACATAAAATACTTTTATTATTACGATTACTATTAGTGTTGTCTTTTGCGTCATATTTATAAGAGTAAAATGCAATTTGCGTCCCTGTGGTATGTCCCAAACATCAACTTGAGCCCCTAAAAACAATTTTTTGCATTTTGAGCCCCTGTGGTATTAATTTCATAACACTTTGAGTCCCTGCCGTCAGGTTGACTGTTAGAGGCAGGGGTAAGACCGTCTTTTTGCATATATTAATAACACTTTGCGTCCCTATGGTATGAGTGAAATATCAACCTGAGCCCCTAAATTCTTTTCTTGGTTTTTTGTTAAGAAATCTAATAATTAAATTTATACTATATATAACAAATTATTAAAGCCTAAATTGTATATTAAATGTAAACTTTTTATACATACAACTCGATAACAAAAGACCCGTCATACCAACTTCGTAGACTTGACGGAACAAATTATTACAGACTCGATAACAAAAGACCTGTCATACCAACTTCGTAGACTTGACGGAACTTACAGACTCGATAACAAAAGACCGTAACATACAATACAGAGACAAAACGTCATACGACCACAAGCAATTGTGGATCTTTACTGACGGGTGCACTTCGGGAAACTGATCCAAATATGAATGAATATAACCCCAGTGTATCTAATTACATATCTGCCACTTGGGTTATATTCATTCATATGAATGAATATAACCCCAGTGGTAGATATGTAATTAGCGAGCTCTGGAATTTCAAGGAAAATCGAAGAGCTCCACTGGGGTTATATTCATTCATATCAATGACTTCCTTATGTGCACCGCATCTTCTAGGAGGTTGTCAAGTGTTCTCGCCTTCGTAGTTGGTGTTTTGCGTATCTTTACATCCGCAGCCATTCTGTACAACAAAACACATTCAAACCAAAACACATTCAAACCAAAACACATTTTGTACAACAAAAATCAAACCAAAAATCCATTCAACCCTAAACCCATAAGAATCTGTACAAACTAAACCAAAACACATTCTGTTGATACCCTAAACCCTAAACACATTCAAACCAAAACACATTTTGTACATCCGATCAGTTCTTAATACTCAGTTGATACCCTAAACCCTAAACACATTCAAACCAAAACACATTCTGTACAACAAAACAAAACACATTCAAACCAAAACACATTGCTACCCTAAACCCTAATCCATTCAAACCAACACTCTGTTTTGATGCATTTTGAACAATATACGCAGTTGATACCCTAAACCCTAAACCCACAAGAATCAAACCAAAAATCCATTCAACCCTAAACCCACAAGAATCAAACCAAAAAATCCATTCAACCCTAAACCCTAACCCCAAATAACACATTCAAATCATCAAATCAAATCCAAAATACCCAAATAACTGTTATCATCGAATCAAAATGAGGAACACATTCAATCCGAAACTGATCCGATCCGACCAGTTCTTAATATGAGGAACCCAAATCATCGAATCAAACACATTCAAATGAGGAACCCAGAATCAACCCTCTGTTTTTCAAAATCAACCCAAAATCATCGAATGGAACCCAAAATCAAACCCAAAAACATCGAATGGAACCCAAAATCAACCCTCTGTTTTTTCAAAATCAACCCAAATCATCGAATGGAACCCAAAATCAAACCCAGAATCAACCCTCTGTTTTTTCACAATATAAACACATAAACACATCGAATGAAATCAACCCTCTGTTTTTTCAAAATCAACCCAAATCATCGAATGTAACCCAAAATCATCGAATGGAACCCAAAATCAAACCCAGAATCATCGCTCTGTTTTTTCACAATATAAACACATAAACACATCGAATGACCAATGTGAGGATGAGGATGAAGATGAACCTGATCTGTTCGATGAAGATGAAGATGATCTCTTCGATGTTCGATGAAGATGATCTGTTGATCTCTTGGCTCAAGATGATGATGATGATGATCTTGGGAGTTGGGAGAGCTGTTGATGATGATGATATTCGTAGTTGGGCGACTGTTGATGATGATAATGAAACTGGCTCAAGTTGTCTGCTTTAATTAAGTGTAGATATTAAAGGGTGGGGGTATTATGGACTTTTCACAACTGGCAAACGGTCAAACTGACGAAAGACTGACGGCAGGGACTCATACTGTTATGAAATTAATACCATAGGGGCTCAAAATGCAAAAAAATGTTTTTAGGGGCTCAAGTTGATGTTTGGGACATACCACAGGGACGCAAATTGCATTTACTCTATTTATAATTTAGTGAGCTGAACATTTATTTCCCCTCTTATTTTACTCTCTTTCACATTCTATTATTCAATTTTAAAATTTTAGTTAAAAAAGTCAATAATATGTTATCACAAAATCTGTTTTATAATATTAAAATCTTTATTATCATATATATTTATTTTATTCAACCCATGTAATACACGGGGTTATAACCTAGTTACTACTATAAAATAAAATGAATTCTTAACTAAAATAACATCAATACTATCAATCATAACAATAAAAGATACGTAGTAGTATATTATTATTATTATTATTATTAATATTATTATTATAATTATTATTATTATTATTATTATTATTATAAAAATGAGGTTTTTACGGAAAGATTAGGAGTGGTTAGTATATCGGAGAAGATTAAGGAGGGGAGATTGAGATGGTTTGGGCATGTGAAGTGGAGGGATACGACGGCACCAGTTAGAGTAGTGGAAACTCTTACTATCGAGGGGAGGAGAGGAAGAGGCAGACCCAAACTGACATGGGATGAGCAGATTAGGCATGATTTAGTAGAGTTGCATCTTTCTGAGGACATGGTCCAAGATAGGACTGCGTGGAGGCATAGGATTAGGGTTAAGGACTTCTAGAAGATACTACAGTAAGGTCTTAGGTGTATTTTAAGGAGGTAGGTTTTTCCTAGTCTTTAAGGGACTTTTCCGGTGATTGCCTTCTTGTGTTTATGCCCAAATGATGTTGTATGCATGCTATTATACATGATTTACATTATATTGTGTCAACTCGGATCAATTTCTTGGTATGGGGACTTCTTATTTGTATATTCTTTTACTTGGTGTGTTGGTTTGTTGTGCGTTTTCGAGCCGGGGGTCTCTCCGGAAGCAGCCTCTCTATCCCTATGGATAGAGGCAAGGTCTGTCTACATCCCACCCTCCCCAGACCCTATAAGTAGCTTTGCTATTTGTGGGATTTACTGGGTATGGTTGTTGTATTATTATTATAAAAATATGGCGACAATTATCTTTATTTTCATTTCCGTTTATCTGTTAGTTTGCATGTAGTAAAGAGCGTATATATGAATGTTGTGAAGGAAGGAATCAATTTATGAGTAAAAGAGTATGAAAGGAATGTTTGAGATTTCTTCAATTGAAGGGTTAATTCCTTTCTTGTAACCAAAGATATTCCTCTTGGTTCCTTTACAATGGTGTGCATTAGTGTGTCCATTGGTATTCAACTTGCTTACTGATATCTAAAAATCCAAGCAATTTGATGGACAACACAATTGGTATTGTTATAAACATATATTATTATATGGTTATCAACACTAAAAATAGATTAGCTTCTTCTCCAAGTTTTGTACTCCTATATATACCTCTCTTGTATATCATTGTAATACACACCTATCAATAAAATATTAATCTCTTTCTTCCTATATCTCATCTATATTGTTATGCTATTAGGCTAGTTTCACAACACGTTATCAGCACGATCATCTCGATCGTAATTGATATCTCTTATCTCAGTTCGAGTCACCGCCAACGATATTGCACTGCTACAAGCCACCACCGTGTCATCGGACGATGGAATTACTGCTGTGCAAAAGAGCCGACACCGAGATCAAGATTCGGTGATAAACTGCTCCGATCATCCAAGTTCTTTATCTCTGGTATGTTTCTTTTTACTCAACAATGAAGGTAATAATTTATGACTTTTTCCTAATTGAATATGTTTCGTACAAGTATGCTAAACATGTAATTTATATAACTAAAAGCAAATCGGTTAATTTACGTATTAAATATTTACAATTTCTAGATAGTATAAAGGTTATAATTCTTTTTGCTAGTTTTAAATTTTATGAATTCTATGACTTCACCGGAATTTCCGTATAATCTACACTTAATCGATAAAGGTAAAGAAAACGGACAACACAAAAGCTTTGATTAATTGTAATTTAAAATTTTGAAAATTGTAAAGCTTTGAAAACTAGTAGCAAGTATTTGTGATAAATTATCAATTTTCAATATACGATTATTAATTTCAATGTTTTCTTTTGAATCAACAATAGTAAGATTTTCAGCCCAACCCACCAAAACATATATTTTGTTAACAAATATATCACATGATTTAGTTTATATTTTATAGTATAACTCCATAATTATTTTGTTACAAATTAGTTGAGATAAGTTATTTTGGTATAAATCATTGGTTTATTTTAATCCCTCGGTAATAATTTTAGACAAACTATATGTTATTTATTTTAGTGAATTTTATATATAATGTTACTTATGTATTCCACAATTATGATATTGACTTATCTTCGGTAACTAAGAGTTTGGATTATTATAATCATATTTTTTTTAAGAAAATACATATATTATGGTGTGTTACTTTTATAACATATAAAAGATATCTTGATTGGACTAGAGAAGTATATGGAGTTCCAAATAGATGGTAAGATCATATTAGATTACTAGTAAAAGTTGATTATTAGTTTTTTTTTATATATATTATATCTACACATTCAAACACACACTGAAATTTTGCGTAGATACACGCTTTGAATATAGAGATTGTGATGTTTTAGTTTTAATTTAGAAAACTAAGTGAGTTACAAGTAAATTCGTATTCTAATATCCACGAGTTTTGCTTTTAGTTGGTCGATTATAGTACTCACAACCTTTGATTGTAAAGTTCTTAATCGTTTGGTTAAACTAATTAATATGGTGTCATTGTTTTTGTTTGATAAAAAGTCGAAACTTTACAATCGCTATAAATATGAGATTTGATGCAGCAACATGATTTGTTGAGTTATTTAAGACTCTACTATGAATTTCATATCTATACATATATAACTTAATTTCATATGATCTTATCATAAATCAATGTCATATGATTTCATTGTGCCTTTCATCATATATTAGTTTTTTTTTTAATGGAGTCACAATGCTTTGAAAGTCACTTAGTTGATTTCATCAAATAGAGAATGATGTTTAACGATTTTATTGGAAAATGATCACTATTGAAAGTGTATATGATTTGTTCCATTATCATTCTTAAAAATATATAGATATAGTTAGATGTGACACCCAAGTGTCATACTCCCTACGTCTCATAATCCAATTACAGAAGGTCATTAATTTTTAGACGAGTAACATGACTCAATCATGTAATTGCTTCTCAACTTATATTATGCGGTGAGAAGATTATCTATGAGGAAAATATTTTTTTTTTCACACATGAGAGATATGCTTCTGAAGTAGCGATATCATTAAAAGAGTATGAAAAGTTTGAAATCATCTCATATCCGTGTGACCGGGTAAAGAATGAAAAGCTATAAAGCTTGTACTGTTTCTACTTCATTCCTTGAATTTAATGTGATTATATAACGATCATTAAAATGTCGTGATCATGGACATAATTGAGATATTTGTAATGACGGACATGTTAATAATGGGATCGATCACCAGAAGTGCTATCATAACCAAGTTGATAATGAGATTGTCCATTAGAATGTTATGATAATGAAGTTAATAATTAGATCGACTATTAAAATTGTAATAATGGTTATAATGAGATTGACCACTAGAAGTGGTAAATTATGGGAGTACTTATATGAAGATAATATGTGGAGGCGATGAAAATTGACGTGACAGTTTGAAATGATAGTTAATTGTTCTATCGTATCTTATATTTTGTATTACTTACGTACAAGTAATACATATACGGTCATAAACTAGAAGTTTATGAATCTTTTGATTAGTTGGCATGAGCGGTTAGACCACACCGTGTATTGATGATGTGAAATGTATTGAAAAACCAGAAGATTCTTCTTGACAATTTAAAATGTCATGTTTGCTCTCAAGGGAACTTATGTATTTACAAGCCTTAGAGGGGTGTGAATCCCTGAATAGTCTGGGATGAATAAAGGATATATCTATCCACACATGATACCATTTAGTGTTTTAAATCGATGCATCGTCTAAATGGTTATCAAATTCACAACTTGAAGTTTGTGTGACTTATTGCTAGCTAATGGGATAGTAAACACAATATTCCAGATTACATATATTTATTTCCTGAGTTATTAATGATCATTGGAATAAGTTTTGCACTTAATGTACGTGTTTAGACACGAAGTGCTTTGTTGAGACGATCACTAAACATTTGCAATTGATTACAAAGATAATGATTGTAAGAGCAACATTCATATTTATATTTGGCTACGTGTGATTTTACATGTACAACATTATTTCACATCAAGCCAACAAGCTATAATACTTCTTCCCTATGACAGTTGGTTTATGGTCAGGAACAAGATATTTCCCATCTAATGATTTTGGTTGTGCGATATATATATTTTTAATGATCCACCACAACGCACATAGATGGAACCTTAAAGGAGATAAGGAAATACATGTTGGGTATGAATAGCTATCTATGGTTAAATACAGTGAACCATTAAAGATGAGTTTATTTACAGCTCAAATTGATATCCATTTTAATGGATCAACAGTCCCAACATGAGGGAGAGATTAAAGGCAGCTGGAGATAGAATTGACACACATGAATTATCATTGATCCTCAAATTAAATGATGTGAACCAAAAGTTTAAAGGATAATTCATCCACAAAGATTAACAAATCAGTTACCAGATATATTCACTGACCTAAATATTGTGACTAGCTAAGTCACATATACCAACTGCTAATGCTCCAATTAAGATTAGTGTCCTAAAGGGCAACCATGTATTGGTGATGAGTCTATAGCACGCTTGAAACGTGGTAGACTAATCGATTCCAAGAATAAATTCCTCGAAAATTGGAGCAATTAATGAAGATGGTCAAGTCGAGGTTATAGTAAGAAGGTCTCCTACAGAGACATTAGACATGATGGTTCTAGAAGAACCACAGGTACCTGAAATTAAAGAGATCTCGTTAATTTATATCATGTCTATATATATATATATGGAATCAAATTAAAATCGACGTCGTAATACTTCTGTATATAAAATAGCGCTTAAAATGATTAAATGATGAGGATCAAGATTTAAGATCTGCCTATGAATGAATATTAATGATTGGCCAAAATAGAAAGACGCAAATAAGGCAGAGTTTAGTTCTCTAATGAAATGGAAAGTTTCTGGACCAACAGTCTATACAACTAAAGTTGTAAAATATGTTGGATATAAATGTGTCTTTTACGCGAATCATGTGAAAATCAAATTAAGTGATATAAGTCAAAATTGGTGACACAAGAATTTTTGCAAAGACTCATGATTGATTATAAAGAGATACATTCTCTAGTGGTGGATTTGTGACTTTCCAATATTTTATTTGTCTGGTAATATAGAGAGAGAATTGATATGCGTCTTATTAATGTCATGTTACTTAATACTTAAAGTTTACATGAAAGTCCTTGAAGGATTTTAAATAATCATAATCATGTAACTCAAGTTCTCGAGAACAATATGATGGTTGTATACAGATTCATATTTGCATACGTTGTATACAATTGGAATTCCGCATGAGTATCCCAAAGTATTTGAGTGCTTAAAATGTTAATTGAAACATCTTATGGATGTAATTCTTGTGCACCAATAAACATACATAGAAAACTTGTGTCTGGTGTTTATGGCATCTCAATGTACAATGTAAGAGCATCGTACAATATGGATTTTACAAACGAAGCAAGTGTTAAAGATATCCTTGCATATGATATAGAAATCTATGTGTTAAATAAGCAAGTTTATGTAGCAAAACTCCTAAAGAGTTAATGCAGATGCATATTTGGATAAAATGAAAAGAATTTCCTCATGCATTGGTAATGCTAGAAGCACTGGTATCGAAACCTAAAAAAAACGTACTATATGAGGTTGACAAATATGTATGGACTAAAATAGTCGGGTCGAGTATTGTATAACTCGAGATATTTAGATAAGAGGGATATAAGTTTGATAAAAACAGCCATATTTTATCAATATTTTTCTTTTATATCACAATTTATAGTGATGATGTCTACGCATTATCGAGAGAAATTATCGAGCTCTTAGAGGGAAATTTCTATTAAAGACCTTGGCATAATGTAATTCTTGCTTGACCTACATTTCGAGCATATATCGGGTCATTTTATTATTAGAAAGATTATCTTTTGAGTACGTTAAAAGTTATTCAATCACTTGTTATAAGAAATAAATATGATCATCTCTCTACTAAAGTAGAGATTCTCATTCTAGAGTACCATAGTTAAATGCATTTAGAGTACCATAGTTAAATGCATTTATGCATTAACATGTATTGCTAGTTATGATGATCATAATATATTTCAGTTGAACTTATTGTCATGATATAGTCTGTGTCAAGCTAGGAGACATTGGAATGAGTTGAAACAAACATTTCAGGTATGAGCGATATTTGATTATATTTTACTAACCCATGAAAACAAGTTTGGTTAGTCTTGTAGATTTGAGAATGTAACATAGCACAATCGTGGATCGTATGATATTTATTTTCGAAAGGAAGCACCAAGAGTCTCATCTAAAGATCAGACAGCATTGCTTAGCATAAGGGATTGTACTTCAAGGGATCAAGCGACATTCTAGTGGATACAAAAGCTTTGAGCAACTTTCAGGGAAGATCGGCACACGTTACTTAAAGGATATTTATTCAAATGAGGGGGAGTATCATACAAGTTGCATTTTTTTCTCTTTACTGGGTTTTATTCCATTTCTAGTAAGGTTTTTAATAAGACAAGATTATCAGGGGGAGACAATACGCACTGCACTCTTTTTCCCTTAGCTATGGTTTTGTCCCAATGGGTTTTCCTAGCAAGGTTTTTAATGAGGCAGCATCTCCATGCGTATTAGGTTGATAACCAAGGGGGAGTGTTATAAACATATATTATTATATGGTTATCAACACTAAAAATAGATTAGCTTCTTCTCCAAGTTTTGTACTCCTATATATACCTCTCTTGTATATCATTGTAATACACACCTATCAATAAAATATTAATCTCTTTCTTCCTATATCTCATCTATATTGTTATTCTATTAGGCTAGTTTCACAACAGGTATGTCTTTGTTCTTTCATTCTATATATGCTTTTTATGCTTATTTGAGAAATTAGTAAATATACATATATTAAGAGGAATTATTCTTTATTCATGTTATATTTAACAAAAAAAAATTAACGATATATGTGCATAATATCTCTCGCAAATCAAGATTTGTTTTACATCTACTCAAAATTGTATGATATATATATATATAGGGTAGGGTTCATGCGAGAACCACCCTTATTGCGAGAACCGCGAGAACCAATGTGAACATGGGGCAATTTTGTAAATACCAAACAACTTTAAAAAACCCGCTTAGCTGCTTCCATTTATTATCGGACTTCAAACAAAACTTAAATTACATTTAATACAATCTTCACGTCCACTCTCATTACATCCAAGAATCTCAACAACCTGAATCTATCAAGAATTCGTCAATTACAATCGATTTCATCATCGTCTGTAATACATCATCACTTCACCATCATCAGTTCACCATATTGAAGAATCTGGATTGAGATTTTATCTCAGATTTGAGATTTTACCAGCAGTTATTTCATATTTCGTCATATAATCGAGGTTAGTTCCCAAAATTCATCCAGTGATTATAAGAATAGACGATTCAATGAGTGTGTCCCTAAGACGGTATCGCCGGAATTAATCGCTGTCGAAATCGCTGCCGCCAACGAAATCATTGACGGATTGGTAATATAGATATGGTCATATTAATCGAGACACCGTTTGCAAGTTTATACAATTCGTTTATATTGTTATATGATAGATAATTTTTCGTTTGTACTTTTATATGATAGATTATTTGTCGATTCAAGCTTCGTTTTGTATTGTGTGATATATAGCTATGCACATGTGCATATTTTGACATCATAGGTTTAACAGAATTGGCTAGTAAGGTAATTCTTGTGTAATATGTGGTTATGCACATGTGCATAGTGTGCAATAACATGTGAATAAGGTAGTTAATGTTGATGCAGGTGACATTAGATAAGGTATTTAGTTGTATTTTGGTGTGATGTATAGTTATGCACATTTGTATTTAATGTTAGATTATGTTAATAAGGTAGTGTTATGTGATATATAGATATGCACATGTGCATAGCTTGACAAAATATGTTAATATGCACATGTGCATAATTTTCCATAATTTGTATGTAATGTTAGATTATGTTAATAAGTCTATGGGATTTTGTCGCTGAATGGTGCAAGTTGGGATCAATATTCGTGCTAGATCTGAAGGATTTTGTGTATCTGCATCAGCGATACTGCGGATCTAAAAAATGGAAACAGATTATGCTCTCAATCATTCAGATTATGCTATTGTGTATATGGAGAAACATGAATGATGTTTTTAATAGGAAGCAAACGAATCTGACACGTCTGAAGGAGGAAG
Source organism: Helianthus tuberosus (assembly GCA_030545235.1). Taxonomy (NCBI): domain Eukaryota; kingdom Viridiplantae; phylum Streptophyta; class Magnoliopsida; order Asterales; family Asteraceae; genus Helianthus; species Helianthus tuberosus. Next base: position 80,553 of record JARYGA010043568.1, read on the forward strand.
TTAACACGATTGGGTTTCTTTGGATAAAAAATAGGGCAAAGTGCAACGCTTTAAGTATCTGTTTTTTATCAGTAACACTCGGTAAGGATCTGATTATTACCAGTAGATATATATATTGTTATTTAGGTATCTGTTTTTATCAGTAATTTTGAAGTAATTCTGATTTCCATCAATGATTTATATGAATGTGATTCAACTCGTTGATCTGTTAACTGTGCTTGTTATGTTATAGCACAGATCTTATACAGTGCCATAGCCGACCTAGTATGTATATGTGAACCAAATAAAGTTAATAATATCATTCATGTGCATAGTGAGTTTGAGCAGATTTGTTTAGGATACATGTATATGATTTTGGGTAATTAGAAAATGCTGGTGTTGTTGTTTCAGGTAATGCACATGTGCATAGTGAACTTGAGAAGTTTTGTGTAAGATACGTGGTTTTGTGTAATTAGGATATGATGGTGTTATTGTGATTTTGTGTAATTAGGATATGATGGTGTTATTGTTTCATGTGATTCACATGTGCATAGCAAACATGAGCAGCTTTGTTTAATATACGTGTATATGATTCTGTGTAATTAGATTTTGTTGATGTTGTTTAAATTGATGCATATTTGCATATTGAATTTGAGCACATAACATTAAACTTTACATATGGATTGATTTTAAGCATCATTATAAGAATATGTGATGCACATGTGCATATAGATGCACCAATTCATATCGTTACAGCGATGAAAAAGGTTGTTTAATGCACATACTAATTGAAATTGCATGTTTGATTATATTATGTTACAATTATTATTGTAGGAAAAAAATGGAAAAAAGCGAAGAAAAATAACACTTTTGTTGAGATCGAATGACAAATGGGCAACAAAACTGCCAGATGATAAGGAAGGTGAATACAAAAGTGTTAAGTGAAAAGCCAAAAAAGGTTGGTTATCAGTCGATGATGCAGTTGGTAATATATGCACATGTGCATCCAATTGTTACTTTCTGTTGAACGTTGTTCTTTGATGTCACGTGCATTTACGGCAGGATAAAGAAATACAAGGAATATTACAAGTAGACGAATGCACGATGTGATGGATCTTATGTGATGGATGATAAGGGCGACAAGGCAGTGGAAAACATTAATGAAAGAAAGTTGGATAGAACGATGTTATATTGAAAATCATGGCTGTTTTTTGTATGATGGTTTATATGTTGGTTGTTTTCTTTTAACGATAATTTATATTTGTTTATTGGACGATGACAACTATGTGATCGTTAATTCCATAATTTGATGTAATATGGTATAGTATATGTTGGAAATGCACATGTGCATAAGGTAAATTAGTATGAATAGTGGTGATATATGATGTGTTACCGGATGATTATATTCAATTTACAACGTTTCCAATTGTTATATGGTGGTTGATATAGTATATGTTAGAAATACACAAGTGTGTAATATTGTGACGTAAATGATTGTGTTGCCTATGCACATGTGCATATTTATATATTATGATGCATAGTGGTAATTCATGATGGTGTTTGGTATAGGATATGTAGTTTACAATGTTGTATGGTGTATGGTATAATATATGTTAGAAATGCCCAGGCACATATTGATGTGATATAATGTGTGGCATAAATTATGTTGGCAATGCACATGTGCATAACGTAAAGGTAGTAATGTTTAATGTTGTTTGACATAGTATATGGTGGCAATGCACATGTGCATAATGTATACGTTGCAATGTATAATAGGTGGATTGAAAATGGAGTACATGCACTTAAAACATAATGACATTAGAAACAGTGAATCGACAAGTTTAGATGCTACGGTTTCAATGTTGAAAATGCACGCGTTGGGTAATGCACATGTGTTGAAACAGTGGACATATTGGTAATTTATGTTAAATGAACATGAATAAAACAATGAATATTACACTGTTAAGTAGATAAACAATAAGTATAAACAATGAATGTAAAGAAAAACAAGTGATAATCAATATATACGTAGTTGCGTGTGGAAAATCCAGTTGTTGTATAATAAGTGTTGTACATCATCACAATGTCCTCCTATTGATTAAACATTATATTTAGAGTAGGGAATTCAGCATCAACATCAGTGCCAACCCCACCCATATTGACCCGTCTTCACTCTGGTGTTTCTCAGCACGCCATAAGATGCATAAACTCCACCCATGCCTCCCCGGTTGTCGGCTTGTTCTTCCATTTTTTTGTAGTTGTCCGCCACCCAAGACCCTTTGTTTAATGCCATTCTGTACATAATTAGATAGTCATCCATAAGGCACCTTTTCAGAATCCATACATAAACAGAATCCATACATCAACGACATGGTATAATTTTCAACGTAATGCCATTCTGTACATAATTGGATAGTCATCCATAAGGCACCTGTTCAGAATCCATACATAAACAGAATCCATACATCAACGACATGGTATAATTTTCAACGTAATGCACATGTGCATATAAGTTAATACAATATCATTTACAATCAACATGCACATGTGCATATACAATTCTCTCAATCTAAAACAAGCTTTTCAAGACAACGATTTAGCTCATGAATTTCTATTACATAAAGATAATATAATGCATTATATAGGTAAGATGAAAACCCATCATAGATAATTCCCAATACCAACATCACTGTAATACCTCTCCTTTTGTGACCAGCTCTAAGGTTTTTATTTGTTTAAGTCCTATTTTGAGATTGAAATTGACTTGTAAGATAGCTTATGTTTCAGTTTAATACTTATAACAATAATAGATTTAACAAGCCTTAAAACTGACCAATTAACATATAACTTTAACAAAATACCAACTTAATGCATACTTAAATAACAACTACAAGTAAAAGCTAAAGTGAATGTAAACATAAATTACAAACTATACCATCTATTGACAAATTAAAGATTTATATATAAACCTTTTACCTGAGAAGATACCACTTGGCTAAAAATTCACCATCACTTCTGACCTGCAACTACCACCAAACACCAAACAAGAATGCCTAATTTATTTGGGATTCTAATAGAATAAAACCTGCTGGAGTATGATATATGTAAAATTGAATTACTTACAGCAGCCATCGTCATGTCATTGCAACTTGTTTCGATTCCAGAACAACCAAATAATCTTTCAAAACGAGATTCGGATCAAGGGCAAATCATAAATTGAAATCATAGCATAAACATCTGAATTGGATTCGAAACTAAAACCTTTAGATGCAGTAGGTTCAACTCCAACACGAGCCGTAATCAGTATCCCAATCGAATCCCCTGTAAGATCTCCACCGTGAAACTCACCGCCGTAGTATCCCAACGCCGTAGTCAGTATCCCAATCGAATCCCTTGTAAGATCGCCACCGTGAAACTCACCGCCGTAGATCTCCGTCGCCGATTAAGCAAAATCTCCAGCGAAACCCTAGATTGTGAATGACGATAGTGAACAGGGGCTGAAATAAGAGGAGAGCGTGTTTTTTTATTAAATGTCATTTAATTACAAATTTGCCATGTGTTCACATTGGTTCTCGCGGTTCTCGCAATAAGGGGTGGTTCCTAACGGATCTTTGTCCTGTATATATATATATATATATATATATATATATGTATATATATGTGTCTATATATATATAGGGTTAAATTCACGTACAAAGTGCCTTATCGTACAAAACATACGAAAGGCATGAAAAAGCCAAAAAACGTGGTGGCATTTTCGTAATTATTTGATGGTAGGGTAATTATCAAAATTACTCTACAAGTGTATCAAAATTACTTTGCAATTTTATCAAAGAACATACAATTCAAAATTACTGTACAAAATCATTTGTAGAGTAATTATGATATACTACAAAATTACCTTACAAGATCAAAATTAACATACAAGATCATTTGTAGAGTAATTATGTTACTCTACAAAATTACTCTACAATATCAAAATTACGCTACAAGAATATTTTACAAAATTACTATACAAGATCAAAATTATCCTACAAAATCATTTGTAGAGTACTTTTGATAATTACTTTATTCTACGAGTAAATAATTACGAAAATGTCACCACGTTTTTCAGCAAAACCTTCAGTTTGTACGTTTTATACGTTAAAATTATTTGTATTTGATCTTTTGTAACCACGGGGTGTCAGCCCAGTTGCCAGCGGCACCCATATAAAACCGGTTCGGGAGTCCAAGTGGCGTGGGTTCGAATCCTGCTTGCAGGCTCTTCGCTCCCCTCGAACTCGGCTGGGTATTCACCGTCAGGCAGCGTTGCCGGTTGCTAGCTTGGGAAGGGGGATCCCTTCCGCGGTCAGGGATACCGTGCATTTACCTTTTTTTATTTGATCTTTTGTCTATATATGTATGTATGTACATTGCGTTGCGTATCTAATTACTTATATATTAGTTGTTCTGTTGTCATGTTTCCCCATGGGTAATATGAAATAGTGGAGGGTTCAAATGAGAAGAATTTTTTTGTAAGAAGAAAAAAGGAGAAGTTTAAACCAATAAGAATACTTCATTTTACTTCATTTAATATTTGCATTTAATTTTAATATAAGGGTATATTGGTAAACTTACATAAATCATTAATTTGTATTATTCTCCTTTAATAACTAACTAAATTAAATTTGTAACTTCTTTTCAAAATATATACTTTTCCAAATTAAAAAAAACAAATTAATTTAAAGTGTAGAATAAATTACTAGTTGTGTAGGATAAATTACAAGTTGTTTATGATATTTTTCGAGGTGTGTAGGATAAATCTCGACTATTTAGGATAAAATTTTACAATGTGTATGGTATATGTATGAAAATTTTGATATGTGTAGGTTTTGTAGATTATATGTAGGATAATTAATGATTAGTTGACTAATTAATTAAAGAGAGAAAAATTAATGATTTGAGTTATAAATGAAATAATATTTTAATAATATGCACTTTCTTTTTTTTTCTTCTCACATTAAATTTCTTCCTAAATGAACATTCCTCATATGGAATATCTATTTATAAATTCATGTAGTTGAAACTTTATCAAACACGATTTCAAATACATCCTACAAAGATGTCTCTTTTGCTCTTCCAAAATGTTGGTTTTAGTTTTATATCATCATATATGTATTTTTCTATCATCCCTTTGTACTATAGCCACCCATTAAATTAAACTAACCCACAATGTACTTAACCACAAAACACATCCAGATAGGTCACAAGAAGACCCTAGAAATTAATTAAAAAAAATACTTTAGTTCGTTTTCGGACAGACATTGATTGCCTGTTTATTTGTCATGAGAAATCATATACGCACATTTATTTCTCAATTTGGCCCAATAACATATAAGGATAACCCAAAATCTCAAAAGTCACTTCTCGTGGCAAGAACTAGTGTTCCATATTTGTGCTATTGAGCACTAACATAAATAACATAAAATGGATCTAAACATTTTGAGTAAAATGCAATTTGCGTCCCTGTGGTATGTCCCAAACATCAGGTTGAGCCCCTAAAAACAATTTTTTGCATTCTGAGCCCCTGTGGTATTCATTTCATAACAGTATGAGTCCCTGCCGTCAGTCTTCCGTCAGTTTGACCGTTTGCCAGTTGTGAAAAGTCCATAATACCCCCACCCTTTAATATTTACACTTAAATGTTCACCAGTTTCATTATCATCATCAACAGTCTCGACAAAGTTCTCCCAACTCCCAATATCATCATCATCAAGAGCTCTCCCAACTCCCAAGATCATCATCATCATCGAAGAGATCAACATATCATCTTCATCACCTTCATCGAACATCGAACAGATTATCTTCATCGAACAAATCAGGTTCATCTTCATCCTCATTTTGGGTTACATTCGATGAAAAACAGAGGGTGAAAAAAAGATTTTGGGTTTGATTTTGGGTTGATTTAGGGTTTGATTTTGGGTTGATTCTGGGTTTGATTTTGAATGTGTTTATATTTGTGAAAAACAGAGGGTGATTCTGGGTTTGATTCTGGGTTTGATTCTCGGTTTGATTCTGGGTTTGATTCTGGGTTACATTCGATGAAAAACAGAGGGTGAAAAACAGAGGGTGAAAAACAGATTTTGGGTTTGATTTTGGGTTTGATTTTGAATGTGTTTATATTGTGAAAAACAGAGGGTGAAAAACAGAGGGGTTAGGGTTGGGTTTTGAATGTGTTTATATTCGGTGAAAAACAGTTATTTGGGTATTTTGGTTTTGATTTGATGATTTGAATGGATTTTGAATGGATTTTTGGTTTGATTATTTAGGGTTTGGTTTTGATTTGATGATTTGAATGTGTTATTGATTTTCGGTTTCATTCGAATGTGTTCCTCATTCGAATGTGTTTTGGTTTGAATGTGTTTAGGGTTTATGGTATCAACTGAGTATTAAGAACTGATCGGATGTACAGAATGTGTTTTGGTTTGAATGTGTTTTGGGTTTAGGGTATCAACAGAATGTGTTTTGGTTTGGTTTGTACAGATTCTTGTGGGTTTAGGGTTGAATGGATTTTTGGTTTGATTTTTGTTGTACATAATGTGTTTTGGTTTGAATGTGTTTTGGTTTGAATGTGTTTTGTTGTACAGAATGGCCGCGGATGTAAAGATACGCAAAACACCAACTACGAAGCCGAGAACACTTGACAACCTCCTAGAAGATGCGGTGCACATAAGGAAGTGATTGATATGAATGAATATAACCCTAGTGGAGCTCTTCGATTTTCCTTGAAATTCCAAAGCTCGCTAATTACATATCTACCACTGGGGTTATATTCATTCATATGAATGAATATAACCCAAGTGGCAGATATGTAATTAGATACACTGGGGTTATATTCATTCATATCTGGATCAGCTTCCCGAAGTGCACCCGTCAGTAAAAATCCACAATTGCTTGTGGTCGTATGACGTTGTGGTCATATGTCGTTTTGTCTCTGTATTGTATGTTACGGTCTTTTGTTATCGAGTCTGTAAGTTCCGTCAACTCTACGAAGTTGGTATGACATTTTGTCTCTGTATTGTATGTATAAAAAGTTTACATTTAATATACAATTTAGGCTTTAATAATTTGTTAAATATAGTATAAATTTAATTATTAGATTTCTTAACAAAAAACCAAGAAAAGAATTTAGGGGCTCAGGTTGATATTTCACTCATACCATAGGGACGCAAAGTGTTATTAATATATGCAAAAAGACGGTCTTACCCCTGCCTCTAACAGTCAACCTGACGGCAGGGACTCAAAGTGTTATGAAATGAATACCACAGGGGCTCAGAATGCAAAAAAATGTTTTTAGGGGCTCAACCTGATGTTTGGGACATACCACAGGGACGCAAATTGCATTTTACTCGAACATTTTTTACTATAACATAAAATATTTCATCGATGTAGTTGCTAAGGACGAGCTTTATCACTTCAGTCACGATCATTCGCTCAGCCTTGTGCATCTGCAGCAGCCCAATCTCACAAATGAGAATGATGACCATGAAGATGAAGATGAAGGTGAAGAGAAAGATGATTTTGTGGAGGAAGTTCATCATGGTGGCGAATGCGGCATGTGTAGGCGGCAGGTCATCCGACAACAACAACCTCCATCTCTCTCACCCACCCCCTTCTCTCATCCTCCTCCTCATCCTCTCCGGCGGCGGAGCCGCCAATGGCAGCGACCGTGGTGGTGAGCAATGGCTGGCCAAGGAAGCGCGAAGAGAGAGAAACAGAGAAAGAGAGAGACCGAGAGGAGAGAGAGATCGAAGAAATAGGCGACGACAGCAGAACCGCCACGTACGGCGGCGACGGTGGTTGTTTCAGGTCCTTGTTCTATTCCATCACAGCTCCGTGAAATTGGGTGGAATTTGAGGGAAATTGGTGGAATTGAAGTGAAATTTTGTGGATTTGAGAGGTGGGTGAGGATGAATTTGGGTTTAATTTGATGTTTAACGATGGAGATTGGAGATTTAGTGGGTGATGTATGAGATTTGAAAAGAAATGAACAGGGTGGAAGATTCAGGATTTACAGGGATGATGACGTGGAGATATGTTGTACAGATGCAGAGGTTGGTGATGAAGATGATGATGGGGATGAAGATGATGCAGTGGTTTTACCACTGCCAGTTTCTCCAACAATAATAGTGGTGGAATGAGTCTCCACCAGATACAGTAATCGAGACGAGAGAGATGAGAGGGAGAAAGAAGGGCGGCGGCGGCGACTCACGGCGGCAGTGACAGGGTGAGACTGGAGGTGGGTTGGTGATGAAGAAGATGGTGGTGATGAAGATGATGCAGGTTGGGGATGAAGATGATGCAGGTTGTGGTGGGTTTATAAAGAGAGTTAATAAGCAAGGGTATTTTGGTCATTTAACATGGACTTAACTGAGAAATTTAACTGATGTTAGGGCTGGGGACCAACCGAGTGCATTTTTGAAAACCACAGGGAGCACGCGTGTAATTAGTAAACCACTGGGACCAAGTCTGCAATTTTTGAAAACCACAGGGACCAACCAAGCATTTAACTCTTTCATCTATGTTACTATTATTGCAAGGCTTGTGCCTACTCATTGCACAAATTTTGTGCTGAACTACCAGATACCCTACAAAATAACCCATTACATCCCTACCACAATCTTACACGAATTCTTGACAAGTATAATTTTAAGTGTTTTTTCTGTAATCTTTTGTGGGAGGAAATGTATCTCTATTATTGTGGTGTGTGCGACTACGAGATGTGCATTATTTGTGCAACCACGTTAGAGCAGAAGATAAACCACGCTAGTCACCCTCATCAACTGGAGCGAATGTTTGAGCGCATAGCATCTCGTTGTGGAGCATGTGGTATTAAACATGATGGGTTCTTCTTTCAGTGTACCACCTGTTCTGTGTTTCGGATTAACCTGGACTGCGCTTTGCTACCTGCCAAGTTACTGATACAAATTAGTACTAATGGCACCTTCAGTCATTCACACCCACTAACCCTTGCCTATTCCTTTCCACAATCTGAATATGATGCCAAGTTCCATCCCCGCTGTAGAGTTTGTAACGGCAATTTCCATCTTCATTTATGGAATTATAAATGTGGTAAATGTCTATATTACATGCATGTTGATTGTGCAACTTCAAAGACAGAGCCATTTATGTCCATCTTCCTACCTGCAAGTGAGCAATTTCTTCTTCTTTTTTATTTTCTTTGTTATGGTGTGAATATACTATATCTTAGTCTAATTTCAAGTTTATATACCATTAATTCACCAGGCCAGGGGAAAACTTATAAAAATTATAAAGAAGAAGAACATCTGAATCTGCTAAGTTGTCCATTCCAGGATGAAGGTGACAACCTTTTGAAGCATCATATGTCTAACCAAAAGGAGTTGATTAGAAAACAACATGAAGGTGATATATTTAACCATTCTAGTCATCAACACCCACTCATACTTCTCGACAAACAAACATCAGTTGGTAAAAAAATGGTTTCTCTACACGACCCCATGAAAAAAGTTCAACTATTATGTGATGGTTGTGTGAAACCAATCATGACAGTACCGTTTTACGTGTGTTGCCATTATGTTGATGAACAATGTTGTTTTGTTCTTCATGAATGGTGTGCCAAGCTACCCTCCCAAATACAAGACTATTTTGGCCATCCTGAGCATCCTCTTGTTCTCCTGCCAAAAATCCCTAGTACGTTCTTTGGTGTGTTCGAATGTGAAGTTTGCGGGTTACGATCCAATGGTTTCGCGTATGGATGCACAACATGTGAATACTATGTTGATATCAATTGTGCATTCATACCCGAAGAAATCACACATGAGGCTCATCCTGATCATCTCCTATTGAGAGTAGAAGCTTCAGCTTCAAGTGAGGAACTTTGCAAAGCATGTGACAGTTATGCGGATACAAATTGGATATTTCAGTGTGCCTCTTCTGATTTCTACATTCACGTGAAGTGTGCTTTGTTGTTGCCTAGAATGATTAAGCACAAGTGCGACAAACATTCTTTGAGCCTAAGATATGAACCGGTGGAGAACCACATTGAAGAGTACTTTTGTGAAATATGTGAGGATGAATTTAACCCTTGGCAGTGGTTCTATCATTGCACCACATGTGCCCAGTCTATGCACACTACTTGTGTGCCATTAATACTTCAATATGAGCAAGCTACGAATGATGACGAAGGCGTCTATCCGTTTCTCAACATCAAATTTGGAGGAACGCTTGAGATCAAAGATCACCCACACCGTTTGAGCTTTGTTCAAGGAGTTGAGAGCGATGGCTATTGCAGTAATTGTCGTTCTTCACGGAAGTCTCGTCAACAATTGAAGTATAAAATGATCTTCAAGTGCATGGAGTGTGAGTTTGCATTACATTATAAGTGTGCTTCTTCATTGGTGTAATCTTTTTATGTGATTCCCCTGAATTCTTTTGACTAGTTTGGTTTCCATCTTTTATAAATTGTTGTCAACACACATATGAAGATGGAATAAAAATTTAAAGAAGTGTTTTAACAATCAGATATGTAATCGAACAGAAAATTTCTGATAATTTTTAGGGATCTTGATTTTACAAATTGGCTGGTTTCAATCTTAGGACGCAACCGCTTCAAGCATGATGGTTGGCATACCGTGAAATCCACTCGTGTGAGCGCCTTGCCATGCGGTTGGACAAAGTTCCCAAGGCCATTTCATACAATCTAAACTACCTAGCATCCCGGGTAGCCCATGATAATCTGCGTTATGTTCCAATATTTGTTACATGTCACTGAACGAGGGCTTTCTCAAATATCTTTTTTTATAAAGTTCTAAAATACACGAACAAAAGTTATGAAGACTTTCTCTAGCTACACGTGCAGACATTTTTAAATAGTCATCCATAATGTTCGAACTATTGCCGTACGCTAACTGTCTAAGTGCGGCCGTGACCTTTTGCCACGTACTAAATTCTAATTGCGCGGTTACATCCGGTTTTTGTTGGAAATAAACATACTTCTCCTCAAGATCTCTAGATATCCTTAAAAATAAGTTTCTACTCATACGAAAACGACGCCTAAATATTTTTTCATCATACTTAGGTTCCGCTGAGAAGTAATCGTTTACCAACAAATTGTTAGCGGTGTGCCGTTCACGAGCGATGTACCTCCTCCATTTAGGTTGCGAAGTCTCTTCCTCATCGTCTTCCACGATAGCTTTCACCACCGTCGCGATCGCTTGTAGAAATATTTCCGCACCATCGTCAGATGATGATGACGATTCACTTGAACTTGAAGAACTCATGGCAAGATTGTGTTTTATGTGTTTGATATTGTGTGAGAAAAATGTTAAATATGGTAAGGTATTTTTAAAGGAATTTTTTTTTTTTAAATAATGCCCAACGGCTAGCACAAAGGCTAGTTTTGTTGGCCAATCACATCCCGCCATGTCAGTCTCGTAGCCCCGCCCCACGCCCGGGCTGAAACCCCCACCAATGTGGCCACGCCGAAACCCAAGCCCACCCGGGATGGTGACTTGGGCGTTTATAGCCAACCCCGCCCCATACCCCATAGTCTAATGGCTGGGTATTATCTATTTTTTGTTTAGTTTGAACAGTGAATCATTCCATATTTTTTATTGAGAAATTTATACTATTTTGTATTCAATTTAATGCAATATGTTACATAGCTAAATTTAAACCTGGAAAAAAACAAAAGCCAAGTATCAGACTTTGGGTCTTTATGGACATTTGTTATGATATATTTGGTCAACAAGCTACCCTTTTATGGGCTTGAAAACAAAAAGAGAATCAATATTTGGTAGCTTGTGATCATGATGTTTTGTAGCTTCTCCTTCATTTTATTTCTTGATCAGGGGTATCTTGTGGTTCAAAGAGTGTGCTTGAATAATTAAGCACACTTTGCTTAGTTAATTCAGTGGAAATAGGTTCTTGTGACTCAGGTTTCAATGGCTACTAAATCAACTAACACTCTTCAACCTACTCTCTTTAAATGTTTATAATTTGTGTGGATCAAAAATTGATTGTTTGTTGTTAACAAAGATTGAACAAGCAGGGTACATGGTGCATCCCTGATTCATGAATATCCAAATTGAATAAATCTTAATTTTTCTATTATATTGTGATAAGTTTGATCATTATACCTTTTTCTAGAATGACCTGAACCTATTTTGGTCAGACCCTGTACTTACTTGATCCAAACTGAACCTTTTTAAGCGACCCGTTCTGACCCGAACCCATTTTGGCCCGTCACCACTTCTGACCGCTCCATCCATTGGCCTGTAGTTTGTCTATCGGTTATAGTCTTCAAGTCTTTGGTCATTCCATCATCAGTAGTTCAATAACAGTTCTTGACTTCTAAGCTTCAATTTAGTATTCGAAAACACAACTCAAGAAAATCGGTTAATAACATGCGCACCCAATGGCCAAATTGGTATAACCGATTACTAAGCTGGTTGATCAGTAGTTGACCGGTATATTCTGACCAAAACCACATGCATCCAGTTCCAACTTTAAACACGTTTTTTTTTTCAATAATCGAATTGTAGATTATCAAGTAATTCCATATTTCAAACACACACATTCATACGTGTATCTAACCATGTTTTTTGTGATGAACAGGTGTCTGCTTCTATTAATCAGTATCTTATTGCTAGTTTTACCTTCATGGATGATTTTAATCTATTAAAATATTTAGTTGATTTAATTGTTTGCATTTGGTTCTTGTGACCAGCAAAGTTCTAAAGTTCCAAATATGTGTTGCCCTCCACATCTTCCATTGAATGTCTCAAAGAGTTTTAAATATTCAGTGAGTTTCTGTTATACTGTCACTATTAGGCCGGAGGGTATGGAGGGTGTCACCCTGCCACCTCACCACCTATAGCGCCCCCGGGGCGCCATCACCCTTACCGAGCAAATTAACAGGGGGCGCCATGGGTCTCTCGTCATTGTGTTAACGGAAGAAAAGGGGGGGTGCAGGTGGGGCCCACCTCTTTTCAACCAATGAAATTTTTTTTTAATTTTGTTTAAAAGGGGGCTTTATCCCACACCCTTCAAGTTAAGAGAAGGCGTGATAAAGCCCCCTGGCTGACGTGCATCTGGCGTGGCGTGATAAAGCCCCTAGGGTTTTTATCCCACACCTTCCAGCCTTATGTTTAAGACAAAATTAAATCTCATTTAATTAGAGGACTGGGGGCGGTTGTAATTTCTCCGTGATGGGCCAACTTCAACGAGTGATAGAAACAATTTTTCCACCGCCACCATAAAAGTTCACGAGTGATGGGCATGTTTCCATGATAAATTCAACGAGTGATGGAAGTTGAGTGATAAATGGATGTGAGGGGATGTGAGGGTTTATTGTTGGGTGTTGTGAGTGATGACCATTGCCACTAAAAAAGGTTGTGAGTGATAGAACAATGGTTGATGACATGGCGTAACTTGATTGGGTGTTGTGAGTGATGAGTAAGTGATAAGTGATGACCACCCCCACCTCACTTACAGCCGTTTAGTTACATTAATCAACAATTGTGACCAAAATTCTATTTCAAATAATCTCTAATTATAGATTACTTGTTGGTTGGTTTGTTTCCCGTGGGTAACAAACAATCTCTAATTATAAATTCATGTAGTTGAAATTATCCACGTTATAGAAACACGGTCTAAAATACATCCCAAAAACGAACTAAAGCATGTAAACATGTATGATATCAGCCTCGGGTAACCTAACGCCTGTCACCTAGTAACCTACAAGCACCTGATCCCGCACAAATTATTATAATTAGTGAAGAAACACGTAACTAATTTTAGGTTTATTAGTTGGGTTTATGTTTCAAACATGAGGGTTAATCTTCTAAATCCTTCCTGAGCTTGTGGGAGATGATCCTTCCTGCAAAACAGCAACACCGTTAAGCTCGTTAAGAGGGGAATATGGGGGTTTCCCTCTTAACCACTCTCCGACTTGAGAATAAGTAACTGCTTTCAGAAAAATAAGTGTGTGTTAAGAGTGAGATTAGAGAGAGCAGAATGTTTAACCTGTGTACGGAGGTCCCTATTTATAGCCGGAGTGGTGTAGGAGGAGATGGGTTGATGGGCCTTGGGTCGGAAGGCGACAACAAGTAATATCCTCTTTGTCTCACTGGTATCGACCGTTAGTGGCTTCTAGAAGATCTTCGGTGCTGGCGCACCTTGATTGGAGCCACGTGTCCAGGTTGTCGTCCCTGTCGCCCTTCTGACATTAGCAGGTGAGTGGAGATCATGGGGCAGTTGTCGCCGCCCCATGATTGGTGCCACGTAGGCGTCGCTTGTGTACCTTTGGTCTCCTGCACGATTGTTAATCGTGGAGCACGATATAGTACAGCCTGTTGGACGCTGATTGGCTCGCTCTACTGCCACTTGTACCTTTGGTACTTCCTGAAATGGCCCTGCGACGTAACTCTCGCGCGACCTTTGAGGTGTGTACCACTAGCCGGCGTGAGGCGTAGGAGTTGAGGGCTCTTATTAAGGATACTAAGTGTGGAACTGATGTTATATCTAGGTTTGGTCTTGCGCGGGGCTCAGGTTTTACCCAAGTAGCCTGCACGGGGTCTGCAGATTAATCAGCTTATTGAGTAAGGAGTATGGTCTCGCGTGCGACCTGATTGGTCTGCGCGGCTTTTTGGGACCATACCCCTTCAAGTCCCCCCAGTCCAGTGCTGCTTCCATGCGCGTAGTAAATGGTTGGAGCTCTGTACTCAGAAAAAAGAAAGTGTGCTGGACTTTTAAAAGCGTTTGCTATGCCTCGGTAGCCGGCGCGCGTGTAGATATTTGTCGACTACTACGGCGCGGCTATCGGACTTGCTTAGTGATTGTTGTTGCTTTTTATTCGTCTAGTTACAATTATGGCATTGTTGTTAGAAACTTTGGTTAAGTTAGCTCGAATAAATGTAAGTGTGGCTCGTTAATGAGTATTATTGCCCTGTCTCGCGCTACGTTCGCGGAGGACCTTAGAGGCTTAACTCACGAGCTCGTAATTTACTGGAGTGTTTTCGTGCTAATCAAAAGTTTAACATGCATTTGTGACGTAGAAAACATATGATGATAATCATAAGGCATAGCCAACATTTGCATTAAGTAGCTAGAAACAGGCGCAAGGCCATCGTACATAATCAAAAAATAGAAAAGGTGCGTGGCCAACATAGATAATTAAAAGACGCGTGGCCAACATTACTAATAGAAAAGGCGCATGGCCAATCATACGTTTGGGGTAATCACATGTAGCACTTGCGCAATTGTTGCGCATTCCACGTGTGCGGGATGATATGGCCATCTAAAGTGCGTAGTTTGTACGCCCCTTTTCCTAGCACTTCGTGAACCAAGTATGGGCCTTCCCATTTTGGTGCTAGTTTTCCAGGGCGCTCGGCATTAGAGGCTTCGTTGTCCCTGAACACATATTCTCCTGGGGTGTACGTACAGATGCGCACCCTTGCATTGTAGTACCGCTCCAGCTGAGTCTTGTACTTGGCCTCTTTGATCCGCGCGATCTCGCGCCTCTCTTCGAGTAGGTCCAAGTCTAAACGATGCTCCGCCTCGTTATGAATCTTGTTGACTGCTGATAAGCGCGGTGAGAGGAGACCTATTTCTGCTGGGATAACCGCCTCTGAGCCGTAAACAAGCCTAAAGGGGGTTTCACCATTGCTTGTTTTTGGCATGGTGCGATGAGCCCATAGGATGCTTGGGAGCTCATCAACCCAGCCTCTTCTTTTTCTGCCCAGACGGGCTTTTATCCCTTCGACAATGCTTTTGTTGACACTTTCTACTTGGCCGTTGCCTGGAGGGTGCACAACGAATGAGAAAGTGTGCTCGATGTTCAACTCCTTCATCCATTTTTGAAGGTCTTCAGAGGCGAAATTGGTGCCATTATCAGTCACGATCTTACGTGGGAGGCTAAATCTGCAAATGATGTGCTCCCAGATGAATTTGCGCACCATCATGGCGGAGGTTGAAGCGAGGGCCTTTGCCTCCACCCACTTGGTGAAGTAATCAACAGCCACATTTATGAATTTTACCGCGCCTGGGGCTTCAGGGAATGGTCCCACCATGTCAATCCCCCACTGTTGGAAAGGCCAAGTTGTTGATACAGGGATTAGATCGTTCTTTGGGCGCAGGGTCTTCGGCGCGTGCCTCTGACAGGCATCACATTTACGCAATTCTTTTAAAGCGTCGACATGCATCCTTGGCCAATGGTAACCTGCGTTCATTATCTTTGCTACGACCATGCGTGGGCCCGCATGAATGCCACAGATGCCTTCATGAATTTCCCTGATCAAATAGCTTGCATCTTGGGGGTCTACGCACCTTAGTAGTGGGCCTAAAAAAGATCTTCTATAAAGAATGCCCCCATTCATTTCATAGAACAACGCCTTGTTTTGGATCTTTCTCACCTCTGCCTTGTTTTCTGGGAAAATTCCCTCTTGTAGATATTGGATGATAGGGGTTGTCCTTTAAGGTGGCCCTACCTCAATAACATTCACCTGGCGCAGCAGGACTGATGGGTTTTTCAAGACTTCAATTCTTACATCTTTGGCGAGGTGTTGGAATGCTGTTGAAGCAAGTTTGCTTAGCGCGTCAGCTGGCTTGTTCTCTGATCGGTTGATATGAACAACCTTGTATGATTTGAACTTTTGGAGTAACTCTTTCGCTTGTTCTAAGTATAAAGCCATGATCTCACCCTTTGCATCATAAAACCCATTATTTGACTCGCAATCAGAAGAGAGTCGACATGTGCTTGCAAATTCTGTGCTCCCATCTTGATGGCCAGGCGCAAGCCTGACAAAAACGCTTCATATTCTGCCTTATTGTTGGTATTCTTGAAATCCAACTTGATGGCGTAGGTGAACTCATGTTTCTCCGGGCTGACTAGGCGCAAACCAGCTCCTGCGCCGTCTTCATTGGAGGCTCCATCGGTGAATAACAACCATAATTCATCCGATGTGTCTTTGATGGGAGTATATACTGCTTCACATTCTTTGATCTTGTAAGGGTATAATCTAGTGTAGGTTTGCGTCTGTCTTGGGTTATTTTGTAGGGGTTGGGTTCGAAATAGTTAGTTGGTTTGTTTGGTTGTTTTGTGGTCTATGGGGTATGGGCTTGGCCCAATGTAAAAGGATTTCCTATGCTTGTATAAATAGGGGAGTCCTTATTCGTTTATGGTTGTTGATTCACTTGAAAATATTGTTATCTTGTGCGACTAGAATACCAAACGAATCATTGAATTCGTGTGTTCTAGGATTTTGAATCAATATATTTGCTTTTCGATCTTCTACATCTTACTTGTAATTCCGCTACTTGTTTGGTGTTTGATATCCGATTGTAGTGTTTTGGGACTTACAATTGGTATCAGAGCCTAAGTAGTCTTGCGAAGGCTCGGTTGGATCCGATATCTTGAAGATTGAAGACTGTTTTGCTGCTGATTGGTGTTCAAGTTTGACATAGAAAGGTTTGATTTTTTTTGTTATTTCAGTTTATTTTATAATTTTTCTTCTGTCGACTGTTTCTTGGGATATAGAGGGTGTGAGTTGTCTATTTTTCTTCTTGAAAAACTGTTTGTTTACATCTAAATATCGACCTAAGTTAAGGCTTGAACACAGTTTGTGAAAGTGTTTTCTGTTTTTGTTCAAAAATTAGTCTGATATTGTGAAACAAAACGAAGTATTTAATCTGAAATTATGATTTGTTTTGGTTAAAATTTTCGTGAAAAACAAACTGTTTTTGATATCAGATTTGAGTTTTGAGGATTGATTTTTGATATTAAATTTTAGTATTGTTAAAATTGAAGGCTTTCAAACCAAAAAAGGTTATAATTTTAGTTAAAAGTTCTCTTAAAATTTTTAAATTTCTGGGAATTGTGATTCGAAGTTCATCAATATTCATCGAATTTTTGCATAAAAGTGAGATTTGACCTGTTTGTGTGCAAGATTGATTGTGTTTGCAGGAATTTTGGAAAGTTTGTTGCAGGAAATTTTCAAACATATTCGAAAAGTAAATCACCATATTTCTCGGGATTGTGGTTGAAAATTTGTGTGATTACACTTCCTAAATTAAATTGTGCGATCGAGAAGTATTTGAACTGATAAAGAATCAAGTCCAAAATTGCATTTGTGCGATTCAAAGGCAGTTGTGCGATCAAATATAATTGCGCTTTCAAGGATTCAGGCCCAATTTTTATGACTTGTACGATCCATAACTACTTGTGCGATTGGGAAGACCTTGTGCGATCAACCGTTCATTTGAACTGTTGATATTGGTGTTGTGCGATTGACCTCTTGTGCGATTCTCAAGGTTCAGTTGAAGGTGACTTCTTGTGCGATTGGCTAAAGGTTCAATTAGAGGTGACATCTTGTGCGATTCAAGTTAAAGGGTCATATTATGCGATTAACGGAAGGTTCTTTTGAAGGGTCATCTTGTGCGATTGAAAGGGTCAACTTGTGCGATTGAAGGTGTCAAGTTGTACGATTGAAAATTGTGCGTTGTGATTCGGCTTCTTCAAGTGGGCTGAATTGTGTTGAAGTTTTGAACTGTTACACGGACCATATTCTGTATTGGACCAATTGACTATTTATTGAACCTTCTGAATTGTATTTAAACTATATTGTAATCATAAGGGATATTGATTTGTTTTTCAAATATAAAATTACCTGTTACTTATACGTTTAATTGTCTTTTCAGAAATGGCTCAAATTAATCAATTGGGATTGACTGAAACATCTGCTATTGACCAAGATCTAGATAATATAATTGGAACTAACAACAGGATTCCTAGGCTCATTTATGGGGGATCCTTTTCAGAATGGAAATTCAGATTCATTCAATACATGAGAATCAAAGATCCAAAGGCTGGAGGTCCATCGGCAACGGACCAACTGTGATCACCTACATCGTGAACGAAGCTGAGGGAACGACTGCTCCTTAGCCCGAATCTCAATTTACTGAAGAGGATCGTGAAAAGCTTGACATTGATGTCAAAGCTCTTGCTATGCTACACTCTGCTCTAGCACCAGAAATTGACATTGGAGTTCGTGATTGCAAAAATGCAAAAGAAATGTGGGAAGCTCTTCTGGCCATGTATGAAGGAAACGAAGAGATGAAGGAAAGCAGACGGGAAATGCTCACTCAGAAGTTTAACTTGTTCAATCACTTCCCAGGAGAAACTTTGGAAAACCAAATCCAGAGATTTGTTGCTTTGGTTAGTGATATGAAGACCCATGATATCAGGATGGAAAATTCTGTTATCAACAAGAAATTGCTCAACGCTCTTCCAAGAAACTGGGATACAAATGTAACCCTTATCAAAAGAATCAGGGACTTGGCTAGAATGACTCTTTCTGAGCTGATATCATTGCTAAAGTCCTATGAGATGGATGATAAACAAAAGGCTCTACAATCACACTGCAAACTACAACAATGCATGTGTTTTGACCAACACTGCTTTGATGTCTCAGCAAGGAATGAGCTCGCTTGAAACACCTTCTACTGTTCTGTTTCCCGCTAATCTTGGAACTTATGTCAATCAATCTGGCTATTTTCCTGCTCCTGCTCAGCAAGTGAACCAAACTCAATCTGCTCCACAGCCTACTAATCAATCTGCTCCTACACCCACCCAACTCCTTTCGAATATCACTACTGCTTTTGCTGCAACGAACCCTTCAGTGGCTACTTCAAAGGAATTTGTGTAAGCTATGGCTTTCATGACAGGGGTCATGAATTGTTATCACACGTTTATTGCTGGAAGGGTAGCAAATAACATCGACTCTACTGAACTGCTGGAAATCCATCCTAATGATGTTGAAGAAATGGATATCACTTGGCAGATGGCCATGGCATGTTTCGAGCCAAAAACTTCGTAAAGAAAACTGGTAGAAACAAATGGGAAACAACTGATCATGAGCTTGGTTGGAACAAGGCTAAACTCAGATGTTATAAGTGCCATGAGCCTGGGCACTATGCTCGAGAGTGCAAGCAGCCAAGAAGGGATAGAGCTGATCCAAATGTTACTGTCACTGTTAGTTCAGCGGCTCGACCAGCTCCAAATGTTGTGTCAACCTCGAACATCACTGTCTCTCGTCCCACTCAGGTTTCATCCTCAAACACTGCTGCAAGAAATCAAATAATTGCTTCAGAATCTGTTGCAAATCCTGGAAATGCACTGGTGGTTCAGGATGGAGGGGGCTTCGATTGGACACAACAGATGAATGATCTGCAGATCACTAAAGACACTTTATACCAGTCAAATCAAGATCTTATGGCAGAAGTGAAAGAAGTTGCTGACTCGGCAACTAAAGACATTGAGGGAACGATCTATCATGCCCTCATGGCTCAAATGAACGACTACACTCCTTCTGAGGCTGAGGTATGTGTAGACGATGTTTGTTGTACTTCAAAGTGTAAGGAGAAGGTAAAAGGGTTTAAAGAACAGGCCGACTCGCTTACTATGCAACTTCAATATACCAGATCCAGTAGTTATGAAGTCAAAAAGAAACTGGATGGGTATAAGGATATGGTGGAGGCGCAAAAACGCGATATTCGGAAGTTTCATAGTGATCTAAGCGAAGCGAACTGTCGATATCTCCACTTCAAGGATCTATCTGAAAAATTATCTGTTGAATTAAATGACTTAAAATCTACTTTTGAAAATACATAATTCAATTTTAAAAAGTTTGATGTTTCAAGTGAAAAGGTCGAAAAGATGATAAATCAACAGTTAAAGTATAGCAAAAAGGAAGTGAGGAATAAAGGGTTGGGTTTTGTATGCATACCTCCACCATACAACCACAACTACTCCTCAATTCCAATGACTTAAGAGGAGATAGAAAATTTACCTAAGATGGAATATGGAAAACCAGAGGATAAGAAACCTGAGCCTGTCAAGCCTCGAAAGATAAAAATCACTAGGCCCGATAATACCGAAGTCATTTTAGAAAAGCAGGCTTATAAACAAACATTTGTTAAATCAGAAAATGTTCTAAATCACACAGAAACCTTAAATTTTGAGAAAATGTAAGTGTTGAAAAACATTTTCAAGTGTTGGAAAAGGAAGAATGTTGTGTGTCACAATAATCATCTGAAAATAAATCTGTAACACAAGAGCCTGAGGTAAGAGAGTCTAGAGTGAATGTAGACAACATTGAGTTTGCCATGATAGAAGGTTTGACTGAATTTATGAAAGAATTCAAAAATGGCAAACAAAGTGAATCTGCTTCTCCATGTGATACAACTTGTGATACTTCTAAGAAAGCCATTCCTGAGAAATCAGAAATGGTTAAATCATTTGTTGTCAACAATGCATCACCTGAGGAAGCAGAGACACCTCAGACTGAATCATCAACTTCATCTGATTCAACGTGTGACTCCTATGAAAAGACTGACTGTGACAGCTTGGAGTCAGTTGATTCATTGGAGTCAGTTGATTCATTAAAGTCAACAAATGAATCACCTGAAGCAGTTGATTCAGATTCGATCAAAGAAGAATCAGAAGCAACATCAGGAGCCTCTGTTGAGTTAGATGGTGATGAAACCACAAAAGCCCCTACTGAATGCTTTAAAGAAAATAATTCTGATCCTTCTGAATCAATGGTGCCACTAGAGGCTGAAAGCAATACTGCTGCATCACGTGACACCGTTTGTGAGAAAATGAACGATACTAACCCTTTTGCTTCAAATGCAGACCAAGTAATTATTGAAGATTGGGTAGATGAAGATGATGAGGATGACGTTGCTTTACGTGTTTTGAAAAATAAAATTCAGAAAAACAATTCTTCACTTTCTGAAAAATCAAACAATATTTCAATTTCTTCTAATGCTTTGGATTGTGTGGGCTCTATTTAAAAGAGCGATGAATGTTCTGACATTTATTTTGGTTCTATTTGTGTGGATTTGAATTCAGTTGTTTTGCTTAATAAAGTTGATAAGTCTAAAAATCTATTAGTAAAACAGACTAAAAGAGGAAGTGAAACAAAATATGTTCCTCCAAAATCAAGATCAAACAAGCCAATTAAATGTCGTTCTGTTTCTAAAGATAAGGTTAAACATGTCTCGTTTGCATTTCAGGAACCACACCAGCCCTCAAGTTCTGAAAAGACTGATGGATGTCAGGCAAAACCACATGTGAAACGACAAATATGTTACACGTGTGGAGTTGCTGGACACATTGCAAGAAATTGTCAGCATCGTCCTGATAAACTAAAAAAGGGAGAGCATCAGAAGGCTCCAAAAGGGAATGTCAAGCCTTCACAACAGGAGAAGACTCCAAAATCTAAACCTGTTAAGAAGCTGAATTCCAAGGTGAAGCCTTCTGATGGAGACTGGAACAAAGCTAAACAAATGAAAATGAAAACAAAGAATTACACTCCAAACTTCACACCTGTTTCGCCAAAGGCATCCAAGAGATTGGAAAGTCCTAGGCAAGTTTGGAAACCTAAGAATAATGTTCCAAATAACTCTCCTAAATCATCGTGCATCAATGACAAACCTATCTACTCTAAAGAAAAGCTGATTTGGATGCAAGTCACATATTTTAATGAACAGGGTGTACCCACTACAACTATGGCTTGGGTACCAAAATCTAACTAATCCCGCGTACTGTGTAGGAACGGCTATGGAGGGCTGTCATTCGACTCTGGGTCATTGACAGTGGCTGTTCTAGGCATATGACTGGTGACTTATCCCAACTTTCTGATCTTGAGGAATTTAATGGAGGATATGTTGCTTTTGAGGGTGGAGAGAAATAAAAGATCACGCAACGAGGCACCATCAAGAATGGTGATCTTTGTTTCAAAGACGTCAACTACATTCCTGAGTTGAAGCATAGCCTGCTGAGTGTTGCTCAAATATGCGACAACGGTTACTCAACTCACTTCACTGATAAACATTGTCTCATTCTGAAACCAGGAATGGTCATTCCTGATGAATGGATATTGTTAAAGTCTGAACGAAAGGGCAACGCTTATGTCATTGACATGAATAAACCACCCACTGAAAGCGTTGCCTGTTTGTTTACCAAAATCTCTGAGCACAATGTTATGGGGTCGCATCGTCGTTTAGGACATTCAAATGTGAAAAATCTAAACCGTCTTGCAAAACTAGGGTTGGTAAGGGGTCTACCGGTAAAAGATTTCATAACCTTTGAAAAATGTGTTTCTTGTGCTAAGGGTAAACAACATCGAAGACCTCATTTTTCCAAAACTATGAACACTATTAATAGTGTGATGCAGCTTCTTCACATGGATCTTTTTTGTCCAGTGAATATGCTCAGTCTATCTGGAAAGTCTTACTGTCTTGTAATTACTGATGACTACTGAAGTTTTACTTGGGTTTTCTTCTTAGTTAACAAAAGTGAGACTGCATAATTGATCAAAAGATTCATAATCTTTATGGAAAATCAGACTGGCAAGAAAGTGAAGGGTATTCAAAGCGATAATGGAACCGAATTCAAGAATGTTGAATTGAAGTTCTTCTGTGCCGAGAGGGGAATTGCTTGACAATACAGTGCTGCTAGAACTCCTCAGCAAAATGGCGTTGCTGAAAGAAGGAATAGAACCCAAATTGAGGCAGCTCGCACGATGCTTTATGATTCTAAGCTCCCAGTCTTCTTCTGGGAAGAGGTTATTAATACTGCGTGTTATGTTCAAAACAAAGTTATTAACAAAGCACGCATGAAGACGCCTCATGGAGTAATGTTTGGCGAAAAACCATTTGTTGGGCACTTTAGAGCTTTCGGTTGTCCGTGCACTCTTTTGCACTTGGAATCCATGCCAAATTTTGATGCTAGGGGAGATGAATGCTATTTCATTGGATATGCTAGAAAGGCTGCTCATGAAAACAAGACGGCATATAGAGTGTACAACAAGAAGACTAGACAGATCGTTGAGTCTTACGATGTGCAGTGGCTCGAAGAAAATCAGACGGATGCTAGAAACGGGCCATTTACTCTTTATAACTATGCTTATCTGTTTAAATCTTTTGATATTCTTGATGATCCTCCTATTGCTCATGCAGGTACTTCTGGTACATCTAATGTTGTTTCTCGACCCTCAATTGTCCCACATAATGCGGAAGAAGAGGGGGATGTTTAATTTGAGGGAGATTCTACAGCTGTGGGGGATCACACACCTACAGCCTCATCTTTAACATCTGCACCAGAGATTCAAGTGGCTCCTGATCACACCGACATTCTTAATGATGGAGGGGATGCGTTGGATTCATCTGATGATGAGGACACACCCAGCGATCAAAATGATATGTTTGATGGTCCCATTCCTGAAGTGTTTGTTTCAAATGGTCCAGAAGAAGAGCAAGTCATTGACCAAACTGAGTCGATAGTAGTTGATCATTTAACGAATTTGTCATCGACTGGAACGACTCCAGAAGTTGCTATTCCTACAAGTGTCCAACGTGATCATCCCATTGAAAATGTGATTGGACCGGTAGAGGCTGGAGTGTTGACTAGAAGTCAGTCAGGAATCATCAACAATTGCTTGTTTTCAAGTTTCATCTCACAAATCAAGCCAAAGACAATTGATACGGCTCTTTTGGAACCTAGCTGGGTAGACGCGATGCAGGATGAGTTGAATCAGTTTGAGAAACTGAAAGTCTAGAAGTTGGTTACCCTACCTGCTGGAAAGAAATCACTCGGAACTAGATGGGTCTATCGCAACAAGAGAGATGATAGAGGAGTGATTGTTCAAAATAACGCAAGATTGGTCGTCCAAGGGTTTAGACAGATTGAAGGCCTTGACTACGATGAAGTATATGATCCTGTGGCCCGACTGGAGGCAATCAGAATCTTTCTGGCGTATGCATCCTACATGGGATTCAAGGTCTATCAGATGGATGTCAAGACGGCGTTTCTCTACGGAAAAGTAAAGGAATAGATATATGTGTCACAGCCACCGGTCTTTGTGAACAAACAGTGTCCTCGCCACGTTTATAAGCTTGATAAGGCTTTATATGGGTTGCATCATGCTCCTTGTGCATGGTACGCCACTCTGACGGAGCATCTGCTCGCTCATGGATACACTCGGGGAGTAATTGATCAGACACTGTTCATTCGAAAGGTGGGAAAGGATCAAATCTTAGTGCAGATCTATGTGGATGACATCATCTTTGGATACACTAGTGAAGCACTGTGCAAGGAATTCGAGGAGGTCATGAAGAAGCAATTTGAAATGAGTGCGTTGGGAGAGATGAGTTTCTTTCTGGGTTTGCAGATTCGTCAAGATTCCAAAGGAATTCTCATTCATCAGGGAAAATATGTCGATGATATCATCGCAAAGTTCAAACTTCAAGATGCTAAACCTGCAAATACTCCTATAGTAGAAAGACCAGTGATGACTGAAGATCTGGAAGGGGAAGTTGTTGATGCTACACTGTACCGGTCGATGATTGGCTCGTTGATGTATTTGACAGCCAGTTGTCACACCTCGATATTTCCACGTATTACCAGTGGGGAGTATCGTGACATAGTTGATATCATCATAGACAATTTATCACAGTTAAATACACAGCGGAAGTCGAAAGATAAAAACATTACAAACCGAATGAAGGTAATATCAATTATTTCAAAAACGGTTGTAAGGGATCCACAGGCGGATCAAGTAAAAAGGAACATTGTTCAACAGATTTATAAACATCTAAGCTTGCAAGACTTCTTATTGATGCTAGGAGTAGCCAACCTATTCCGCCTAGTACCTGCACTTTAACCTTCTTGGAAAATACGCCAGTTTACACTGATAGATACAATTAACCGACTCATTTTGAAAATGTTTAAGAAAATTGATTTGAATGCACAAGGCACAAAATATCTTTTATAACTTGGGACAATTACATTGAAAATAATCTTGTATACATATTTATATGTTTGCCGTCCGTCAGGGTCGGTTAGAAGAGCCGGACAAGATTAACTGACACACCACGGGTATAATGCCTACAAGGAAAATTCCTTATTGTGGATTACCATTTATACATACGCAACTGTCAGGTGTATGCCTACACCCCGTGCTTAAGTCGTGGCCATTTCAATGAATGAGCCGAGGATATCCAGGACATGGTCATTAACCCCCCAAAGGCAATATACCAAACAAAACAGATTAAAACGGGTTATATAAATATATTAATCACAATCCAATTTAAATAACTACACACCCGACCAAGCGGTATTATTATAATACCGTATCCCAATCCCGTATAACGGAAAATAAGTTAAAAGTATTTACCTAAGCAAATTATATAAATTTATCCCAGTCGTACAAATCAGCAAGTACAAGTATCTTTTACTGGTCTCCTAAATCTGGAACGAAGGTTTTAATTAACCTATTAGATTCCTAACGGGTCTTACTTAAGTTTAAACTTAGACCGGTTAGTTTTAAAGAGAGGTATACAGTTTAATGCAAGATTAAGCGAAGACAGGATTAGAATGTGATTTAGACCCGACAAGTTTGAAGACTTGTATAATATGGGTAAACTAAACACATTCTGTATTTTGAGATAAAAATGATAAGGTTTAACCCGTTTCGGTTAATTTATTCAACATGTTACATAAACCGCACCGAATGCGAAAAATGCATAACGGGTAAACAAATGAGTCATGAACAGGTTTCCTAAGTTA
>JARYGA010043569.1:0-34732 GCA_030545235.1 Helianthus tuberosus
TTACAATTTGTCTGTTCGGAACATGTAATTGCTTAACATGTGACAAGGGTGAAAACAGTCGACGGGGGCGATGAGTTTAATGGTGAGCTTAGTTAATTTTGTAATCTTGTTGTAACCCCACTTGTATACATATGATAACATGTAAGCATCCATTATAACCCGACTTGTATTCATGTATATGAAAGTGGTTTGCAAAACACCATGATGTGCATATACTGATCGTAACACGTGTACAAGTTAATATGGAACATACAAGTTAATATTGTAACACCGTATACCTGGGATAACATGTGTTAAGCCTCTGTTATAATCTTGGTTTAACCCAACATGGTGTCATGTATAAGCTAGTGGTTTCCAAAACACCATGATTTGTATATACATACTGTAACATGTGTTACGCGCCTGACATGTATAACGTGTGTTAAACCTCTATTATAACGTGTGTTAAGACTTCCAGAATGGATGCATAAACTCCAATAGTAACTTAATAACAACATAGTATACCTGATATAACGTGTGTTAAGCCTCTTTTATAACGTGTGTTGAGACTTCCAGAATGTGTTAAGTCCATACCGTTTTAACATCATGTACTAGACAAAACAATAAGAGTCTCACATTACATATTACTAGTAAACGAAAATGCATAGCACTAAGAAAATGGTGGAGCTTCCTTTGACAGTCTGCCTTAGCTTTTCAGCGGCTACCTTTGCTGCCTTAGCTTTTCAGCGGCTACCCTTGCTTTATTGTTTGGGTCGGTCTTGAAACGGATTGTAAACATGTGGGTGTGCGTATACCAGGGAAGTTATAAAAATGTGTTTTCATGTCACACATAACACGTGTTACGTTGTACATGGGTTTCATGTCACATGTAACACATGCATGTCCGAGAAGTTCAAACTATAACACGTGTTAGTTGTGTTGTGCTGTAACATAAACATGGTCATGATCCTTGAGCATCTGATCCACGTTTGACGAAACCAACGGTCCCGAGAATTGGATCTTATTTCCGTTGTATCCATCACCGTCCTAATAACAAAAAGATAAGATAACCGTTAAGTCATTAACCAGACATAAATATTAACACATTCATAGCCAGAAAATCTTTTTTTCTCAAATAACATCACAAAAACAGTTACTATTCAGATCAAAAGCCCCAAACAAAGCAACCAAACCAACAAAAAACAGTTACTATTCAGATCAAAAGCCCCAAACAAAGCAACCAAACCAACAAAAACAGTTACTATTCAGATCAAAAGCCCAAACAAGCAACCAAACCAAGCATAACTTTTTAACACAAAAATAAAAACCAGCAAATTACATAAACATTTACCCCTTTTAATAACCATTTTAACAAAAAAAAATCATGTTTCATCTCTAAAACAGACATTACACAAAAACCTATTAACAACCAGGTTTTATGAATATTTTTTGATATTTTAAGTGTAAAAAATGGAGCCAGACGTTGAATATCATCTTATAAAGTCCATACCTATATCATTTTTAAATTCAATATTTTATTGGTTCAATATTTAAGTGCAAATAATAGAACCGTAAATTATAATCATCTTTCAAAAGTTCTTACCTACATGCTCAAGTTATCAACAAACATAACCTCCACAAAATCAGAAAAATCCATACGACATACGCAGAATCAAACATATATGAAAACATATGTTGCATAAAACTAAAAGAGTGTAAAAAACTCACAAATATCAAGATTTGAAACAACATATACAAATCATATTTTATATAAACTAAAAAAGTGTAAAAAACTCACAAATATCCAGATCTGTAACAACATTATGAAACATGTGGAGAAACAAGATCTAAACGGGAATGGAACAAGATCTGGAAGGGGTTTTCACGTGGATCTGACTTCATATATTAACATCTTCATCACAAAACCACGTTCTTCATCAGGGATTGATCGATCTGACATATTGTGTTAATTCTCATGGAATAAGTAGTGGGAGTGAAGCTCCATGGTTCTTTAATGGTGGACCTCGTACATGAAGATATTAAGAAGATGAAGAACAAGTGAAAATTTTCTTTATTAGTTTTTAAAAAAGTAAAAGGAATGGGGGTTGTACAAGTGATGTGAAAGGCAATAAATGATATTGGTCAATTCAAAGTAGAAAAGATCTTTTAGGATAAAATTACACATATACCCTTATATGCTATAAGACTTGATGCACCTGTGGATGAATCTTGGCCAAGCAACGAGTTTGCAAGGTTTTCTCAAAATCCAAGGTTTTCTATGGAGCATTCCCCTATATATATATATATATATATATATATAGGGTAGGGTTCATGCGAGAACCACCCTTATTGCGAGAACTGCGAGAACCAATGTGAACAGGGCGCAATTTTGTAAATACCAAACAACTTTTAAAATATCTGCCTCCACTATCGGACTTCAAACATAAATTAAATTACACTTAATAAACACTTTCATGTCCACACTCAGAACTCGATTACATCCAAATCTTTCCACATTTCTCAACCTGATTATCTCAACAATTCGTCGATTACAAGATTACAATCGATTACATAATTGTCTCGAATACATCTTTAGTTCGCCATCATCATCGTCGATTACAATCGATTACATAATCGTCTCGAATACATCATCAGTTCGCCATCATCAGTTCACCATATCGAAGCATCTGGATTGAGATTTTATCTCAGATTTGAGATTTTACCATCAGATATTTCATATTTCGTCATATAATCGAGGTTAGTTCCCCAAATTCGTACAAAATTAGTCGTATAATCTATATTTGGAACATAATAATTAGGGCAACATTGTGGATTTTTAATCCGTTCGTAATTAGGGCAACGTGCCAATGTGATGAGTGTGTCACTACGATGGTATCGCCGGGAATCAATCGCCGTCGGTATTAGGTGTACATATGTATAGTTATGCACATGTGCATATCTTACCATAATAGATTTGTTAATGATTAATGATATATATGGTTAGTGATAATACAAATTCTGATTTGGTACAGGTTAAGGTTTATTATTGAAACAAGCTTGCTGATAAGGTGAGTCATGTTAATGCACGTGTGCATAGTTATGCACATATGTATGGTTTGCTAGATTAAGTTAATAAGGGTAGGCATATGGATGCAAATGTGCATAGTTATCTACATCTGCATAATTTGACAGAATGGATTAATAAGGTCATTCATGCTGATGTGCATGTGCATAATTATGCACTATGCACATGTGCGTAATTTTCCAGAATATATTAATAAGGTCGTTTATGTTGATGCACATGTGCGTATTGTATATGGTGATGATAAAGATAATGTTAATGCACATATTCATTGATAAGTTATGTTTATTTCTTTTTTTTGAAACCAATGGATGAAAGGTCAATTAAAATGCCGGATGGAATGGAATATGATTACGCGACGGTTAAACAAAAAGGTAAAAAAGGTTGATTAATGTTTGATGATCCAGATGGGAGTTTATGCACATGTGCATCCCTTTATTAAATTCATGTTAAATGATATCATTTATTTAAACACATTAAATATATCGTGCAGGTGCACATGAAGAAATAGACACAAAAAAGGCAGGCAATTAAGCGAACTCGTGATGAAACCTCAAAAAAAGGAGGTTACGTGATGAAACACAAAAAAAGGAGGTAACGGAGTGCGTGCGGTAAAGAACAAGAAGTTGGCAAGATCAACGGTAACGGCAACGGTAACGGAAACGGTTGATACTGATGACCATATGGTTGTATTCAGATTCAACATAAGGTATCCAATATAGCGTACCATTAGGTGTGTCACACCCCTTTCTTAGGCGGAAGCACGAGGTGTGATCATGAAAGGTTTTCATTGCATACGATTGGTAAACATACTACATGCTCGTAAAATAACTCCAAATGCAAAACATTACATAATTGAAATGATAGTTTAAGTGTTTACAACACAAGACAGCATATTGTCTGAAAAGCTTACAACTTTATTCAACGATAAACATAAACATCATCCAAGAGCAAGAGTATGACCGCGCGCACATCCACTTTAGTTACCTGAAATGCATGTGAGTTTTTGGAAAAAAAAAAACGTGAACATAATGTTGGTGTGAATTCATGCAGTTCCTGTATTGAATGTTTGTATACCTTGTATGAAAACATGGTATGTATCTCATATAAATCAAGTATTTCTGTATGTATCTAGGTTGTTAATGGGTTGCAAGGCCATTAACATGTGACACGACATAGGAAGCATCCAAACCATAGGCATTTTTCTAGTTGTCGATTCACGACTGAGACACAAAAGCACTACTTGGTACTAGTTTTCACCAAGAGTGTGGCTGCCCGAAAACCCATTAGACCTAACATTTTGTTCTGCGGTCTTAGTATGTACACGATTAATGGTGCTTATGGTACCCTATTCATGACACGATTTCTCGTATCATTCCTTTGTTCTTGTATCAATCATACCATTTGTAACCATTGTAACATTTGTAACATGTATTTCACCCCTGAAGTTATAAAACTGAAAACAGTTAAAAGAAAAGGGGGAGCATGAACTCACAACTTTGCGTTTCTTGCGCCGTAAACTTCACCGGATTTGCTTATTTAGCGTTGTGACCTATACGTGTTTTATTAACGTTAGTCACTAGACTTGTATCGCACAAGTACAAGTCACTATCTTTTGTATATGTGTTCTTGTGTTAAAAATAATTTATATTTTTAACTATGTATCTTACTTATATTATTTTCTCAAAAATAAATATAAGTATCTTGTATTTTTCACCCGAGTTATGTATTTTTGTCCAAAACTTCATTTCATATTCATAACTTGTCCAAGTTATTTATTCTATGAAGAAATATATTTTCATAAATATATTCTCTTGTATTTATCTAAGCATGTTGTATGTGTATTTTTGTATTTTCACTCCTTAGGAGTATTTAGTGTATTTTCGAGTCCTAATACACTATAACATGTAATACATACTACATACACTTAGCACAAAATATGGTGATCAATAAATATATATATTTTTCTCAAAAATATACATACTTTATATCAATTTTAATCTTGAAGAAATCATCATTTCTTAACACAAAAATTAGGGAAACCTTGGTAAATATTTTTAGATACATTTTTAGGGAATAAGTTTCTCAAAAACTTATATTTTTCTAAGTGTCAAAATTTATAAAAATTTTGACATAGTTTCCCCCAAAAATGGAGGTTTCCCATGTTTTCAAAACATGTGTTTATTTTATTTTAAATCATCATCAAACATCAACAACTCGTTCAACACTTACCGAGTGTAAAAATCAAGTAAATTTCACTACATCATGAACTTGAAGTTTTTGTAAAAACTTGTAGTAACTTACCGTGTTACTTAGTAGGTTTAGTTACCCTTAAAAGTGTGTTTATTCCTTTAAAAATCTCATTCTTAAAGAAACTAAGTGTTTACAACTTGTAATCACATTTTACAAAAATGTTTATTTATAACATCTTCTTGTTTCACTAGTATCTCTACACTTGTTTTTCCACTAAAAATTAGTGTAAGTTTAAGTAAAAGCCATGATCTTTCAAAAATCATATTTTTGAACTTGGTTTTCATGGAAAAATCATTCATAAATCTTGGATCTATAAGTTTACTAGCTCACTTTGTTTATTACTTTTCAAGAAATCATTTTGTTTTCAAGTTCATGTCTATGTATGAGGATGATCTTCTTGTGTTAACACATAATCATCCTCTAACTTGCTAGATCAAGTGTTCAATCACAATCTAGCAAGCTCCATGTAGTGATCAACATCAATATTTCTAGTAATCAACAAGCAAACATCATTCATGTACTAAACAACATCATTTCAACAAGATTTCATCATATTTCATCTTATGTTTCAAGATTCAAGTTTATGTCTTTTATGGTTCTAGTGATTTTCATCATAATATATCTTTTAACCAATCAAAATGGAAGTAAACAAGGTTAATAAGAATCTTACTACTAGCTTCAAGCTAGGGAAGAACAATGGTGTAAATGGAGTGGATAAAAGCAAACAAAGGAGGTCCTTGATGATCCAAGAGTTCCACACCTTCTTAATCACCCTTGAGCACCTTGAGATAACCTTGGATTGGATGGAGCTTGATCGAAAATGGTGATGTGTGGGGATAGGGGGTCGGCCGTGAGCTTTAGAGAGGGAGAGGAAGAGTATGGTGAAGTGAAGATGATGAGATGTTAAGCTTTCTTATAATCCACAATTCTCTAATATCCATTGGTCATTATGTCCCCTCAAGTACACTACACATCCTAGAGATTGTAGACTAGACTCGAGAAGGAATCCTGGTTCACTACAATCGCAGCTCTGATACCAATCTGTCAAACCCCTTTCTTAGGCGGAAGCACGAGGTGTGAACATGAAAGGTTCTCATTGCATACGGAAACTCTTTGAAAAATTGTTTTAGTGAAAGGATCCTAGAGATTGTAGACTAGACTCGAGAAGGAATCCTGGTTCACTACAATCGCAGCTCTGATACCAATATGTCACACCCCTTTCTTTGGCGGAAGCACGAGGTGTGATCATGAAAGGTTCTCATTGCATACAAAAGGTAAACATACTACATGCTCGTAAAAATAACTTCAAATGCTGATAACATTACATTAATGAAAACATAGATTAAGTGTTTACAACACGAGACAGCATATTGTCTGAAAGTTTACAACTTTATTTAAGGATAAACATAAACCACATCTAGGAGAATGAGTAAGACCGCGCGCACATCCACTTTAGTTACCTGAAACACATGTGAGTTTTCGGGAAAAAAAACGTCAACATAACGTTGGTGTGAATTCATGCAGTTCTTGTATTGAACGTTTGTATACTTTGTATGAAAACATGGTATGTATCTTGTATAAATCAAGTATTTCTGTAAGTATCAAGTTGTTAATGGGTTGCAAGGCCATTAACATGTGACACGACATAGGAAGCATCCAAACCATAGGCATTTTTCTAGTTGTCGATTCACGACTGAGACACAAAAGCACTACTTGGTACTAGTTTTCACCAAGAGTGTGGCTGCCCGAAAACCCATTAGATCTAACATTTTGTTCTGCGGTCTTAGTATGTACACGATTAATGGTGCTTATGGTACCCTATTCGTGACACGATTTCTCGTATCATTCCTCAATTCTTGTATCCATCGTACCATTTGTAAACATTGTAACATTTGTAACATGTATTTCACCCCCGAAGTTATAAAACTGAAAACAGTTAAAAGAAAAGGGGGAGCATGAACTCACAACTTGGCGTTTCTTGCGCCGTAAACTTCACCGAATTTGCTTATTTAGCGTTGTGACATATACATGTTTTATTAACGTTAGTCACTAGACTTGTATCGCACAAGTACAAGTCACTATCTTTGTATATGTGTTCTTGTGTTAAAAATAATTTATATTTTTAACTATGTATCTTACTTATATTATTTTCTCAAAAATAAATATAAGTATCTTGTATTTTTCACCCGAGTTATGAATTTTTGTCCAAAACTTCATCTTAAGTTCGTAACTCGTCCAAGTTACATAATTTATTAAGAAATATATTTTTATAAATATATTCTCTTGTGTTTGCCTAATCATGTTGTATGTATATTTTGTATTTCTACTCCTTGGGAGTACTTAGTGTATTTTCAAGTCCTAATACACTATCACGTATAATACATACTACATACACTTAGCACAAAATTTGGTGATCAATAAATATATATATTTTTCTCAAAAATATACGTACTTGGTATCAATTTTTATCTTGAAGAAATCATCATTTCTTATCTTGAAATTTACACAAAAATTAGGGAAACCTTGGTAAAAATTTTTAGGGAATAAGTTTCACCAAAACTTATATTTTTCTAAGTGTCAAAATTTATAAAAATTTTGACATAGTTTCCCCTAAAAATGGAGGTTTCCCATGTTTTCAAAACATGTGTTTACTTTCTTTTAAATCATCATCAAACATCAACAACTCATTCAACACTTACCGAGTGTCAATAATCAAGTAATTTACACTACATCATGAACTTGAAGTTTTGTAAAAACTTGTAGTAACTTACCATGTTATTTAGTAGGTTTAGTTATCCTTCAAAACATGGTTGTTTGTTTGTAAATCTCATTCTCGAAGGATTTAGTCATTTACAACTTGTAAGATGATTTTTCTAAAAATATTTCTTTTGTATTTTTCTTGTTTCATAAGTGTTCATACACTTGTTTTTCTAATAAAAAAAGTGTAGGTTTAAGTAAAAACCAAGATCTTCTAAAAATCATATTTTAAACTTGGTTTTCTTGGAAAATCATTCATAAATCTTGGATTTATAAGTTTACTAGCTCATTTTGTTTATTAATTTTCAAGGAATCATTTTGTTTTCAAGTTCATTTCTATGTATAAGGATGATCTTCTTGTGTTAACACATAATCACCCTCTAACTTGCTAGATCATGTGTTTAATCACAATCTTGCCAGCTCCATGTAGTGATTAACATCGATATCTCTAGTAATCAACAAGCAATCATCATACACATACTAAACAACACCATTTTAACAAGAGTTCATCATATGAAAGCTTTATGTTCAAGATTCAAGTTTATGTTCTCTAGTGTTCTTGTTATTTTCATCATACTACATCTTTTAACCAATCAAAATGGGAGTAAACAAGGTTAAAAAGAGTCTTACTACTAGCTTCAAGCTAGGGAAGAAACAATGGTGAAAATCGAGTGGATAAAAGCTATAGATGGAGGTCCTTCAAGATCTGAGTCCACCAAACCTTCTAATACGGCTTCTTACACCTTGAGTACCCTTGAGAATGGATGAACTTGCAAAGAAAATGGTGGTGGTGTGTGGGGATAGGGTCGGCCGAGAGGAGGGGGTAAGAAGAGAGTGGGTGTGTTGAAGATGGTGATGCTTAAGTTACTTATAATTAGAACTTGAGTTTTATCCAATGGATTTAGTGTCTTCACAAGTACAAACAATATCAAATCAAATCCCAAGGAAAATCATGGGAAGATTTTAGTAAGATAAGATGAATCTTGAGTGTGGGGTCCTCCTTTGGGCCGTAAATATGCATGGGGGGGGGGTAAAGTTAAATAGTAAGTAGGTGATTTAGTGGAGGTTAAGATGTAAAAGTTTAGTGCTTTATGTGTGTCTTGCATTATCTAATATGTTAGGGTGTTCAGTGATCATAACTAGCTCAGAAATAATAAGACAATGCTTCTAGCAATATTTTAGTGTTCCAGGTAATGTCCGGTTGTTCGGTTAAATACCGGTTCGTTAAAGTGCTAAATTGCACCGTTTAGTGTCCTTTAAGTATCCTTTTGTGCCCCTTTCAATTCCCGACACTTAGGAAAGTATTCAGGACCATTTAGTCATGTTTTTGCATGGTAAAATCTTGTTATAATGATTAATTTTGCTGAAATATATAAAATTCAGCATTTAAAGTGTATTTCGGGTGCTTTTTAGTGCGTATTTTAGCTTCCGGAGAATCTATACGTTAACCCTTGTATGTACTCTTGGGTTTTAATGTATTCTTGACGTTGGACCTACACATAGGCTCCAATTCTATTGTCTAACTGCTTTCTGCAGAATTGTTGACACAATGTGTCTTACCGGTGAGTTTACTAGTATTTCTGACGCAACGCTGTTCATTAATGCATAAAGCAATATCTTGTAGTATAAAACGTGCATGAATTCACTTGTATAGTATTTAATCAGACAATGTTGACATTTAGGCACATAATTGCGGTCATTAAATAATAATTAAAGTGAACGAAAATTACCGGTTGGGTGCCAGTTGTCACAGTCTCCCCCCGTTGAAAGAATTTTGTCCCGAAATTCAGGCTGAACTAACTCTCGGAGGAATCTTCTTGAACAGGTGGGGGTACTTTTCTTTAAACTGGTCTTCACGTTCCCATGTGTACTCCAGTCCGTGCTTAGAGTTCCAACGTACTTTGACAAGTTTGACATTGCTCCTCCTGGTCTTGTTGACTTTCCAGTCGGTAACCTCAACGGGTTGTTCTGTAAGTCGGAGGGCGTCATTAATATGCACTTCATCCGCAGGGATGATCACTGTTTCTAGTGTTGGACTCTTCTTGAGGTTGGATATATGGAACGTATCATGTACTCCATTAAGTTCTTCCGGTAATTCCAACTTGTATGCCACGGTACCAATTCTTTCCAAAATCTTGAATGGTCTGATGTATCGTGGATTCAGCTTTCCACGCTTTCCAAATCTTACTACGCCCTTCCATGGTGAGACCTTCAACAAAATTTGTCTCCCACCTCGAATTCTAATGGTTTTCGTCTTCGATCCGCGTAGCTCTTTTGTCGATCTCGAGCCGCCTTAATGCGCTCTCGGATCTGCATAATCTTGTCGGTTGTCTCTTGTACAAGTTCAGGACCAACCATACGTTTATCTCCGGCGTCTGCCCAACATAAGGGCGAGCGGCACTTGCGGCCATACAGAGCTTCGAACGGTGCGGCTTTTATGCTTGTATGATAACTGTTATTGTAGGAAAACTCAACTAAAGGTAGATGAGTATCCCAGCTGCCGCCTAGGTCCATAACACATGCGCGAAGCGTATCTTCTAGCGTTTGTATGGTTCGTTCGCTCTGGCCGTCTGTTTGCAGATGGAAGGCCGTGCTTAAATCTAATTGAGATCCAAAGGCTTCCTGAAAGGATTGCCAGATTCTTGAGACAAAACGTCCATCTCTGTCTGAAATAATTAAGATAGGCACTCCATGACGTGCCACGATTTCTTTCAAGTATATCTCAGCAAGCTTTCCAGTGCTATCCTTCTCTCAGATTGGTAGGAAATGCGCAGATTTCGTTAATCGATCAACTATCACCCATATCATGTCATGCCCTCTAGGGGTCCTGGGTAATTTTGTTATGAAGTCCATCAAGATTTGCTCCCGCTTCCACATGGGAATCTCTGGTTGTTGCAGTAGACCGGACGGTTTCTGATATTCAGCCTTAACCTTAGCACAGGTTAGGCACTTTCCAACATAAACAGCAACATCACTTTTAAGTCTCAGCCACCAATAGTAAACCTTCAAGTCTTGATACATTTTGTCCGATCCTGGATGGATCGAGTATCTCGACTTGTGTGCTTCATCAAGGATGACTTCTCGAATGCCGCCATAGAGCAGAACCCAAATACGCCCCTTAAAGTACAAGGTTCCCTCTTTGTTTGGCACCAAATATTTCAACATACCTCGGAGGTATTCTGCTCTACGATTCTCCATCTTAAGGGCTTCTTGTTGTGTGTCACGAATGCGCGCAGTGAGGTTCGTTTGAATAGTCATTTCCAATGCTCAAACCCTTAGGGTCTTAACCCTTTCTTTTTGACTTAACGCGTCTGCTACAACGTTTACCTTTCCTGGATGGTACTTAATCTCACAGTCATAATCGTTTAGCAGCTCGACCCATCGTCGCTGACGCATGTTTAATTCTTTCTGATCAAATATGTGTTGTAGGCTTTTGTGATCTGTGAAGTTTGTATACCGAGTACCATATAAATAGTGTCGCCAAATCTTCAAGGCGAATACCACCGCGCCGAGTTCCAAGTCGTGCATGGTGTAGTTCCTTTCATGCACCTTCAATTGTCTTGAAGCATAGGCGATGACTTTTTGGCGTTGCATGAGCACGCAACCCAAACCTTGACGCGAAGCGTCGCAGTATACCACGAAGTCTTCAGTGCCTTCGGGTAAGGATAGTATCGGTGCATCGCATAGCTTATTTTTGAGTAGCTGGATGGCTTCTTTCTGCTTGTCACCCCAGTCGTACTTCTTGTCTTTCTACGTAAGGGTAGTTAGCGGTTGAGCTATCTTTGAAAAATTCTTAATAAACCGTCGGTAATAGCCCGCTAAGCCCAAAAATTGTCGAACTTCAGTTGGGGTTTTGGGGGCTTCCCAATTCTTTATTGCTTCAATCTTGGATGGGTCTACATGAATGCCCTTCTCATTCACAACGTGACCAAGAAACTGTACTTCGCGAATCCATAATTCTCA
Organism: Helianthus tuberosus; assembly: GCA_030545235.1. Taxonomy (NCBI): domain Eukaryota; kingdom Viridiplantae; phylum Streptophyta; class Magnoliopsida; order Asterales; family Asteraceae; genus Helianthus; species Helianthus tuberosus. Next base: position 12,035 of record JARYGA010043569.1, read on the forward strand.
TTCTGAGAACTTTGCCTAAAGTTTCTCCTTCTTCAGTAGTTCCAGAATGGTTCTGAGATGTTGCTCGTGCTCTTCTCTCGTTCGTGAGTAAATCAGGATATCATCGATAAATACAATCACGAATTTATCGAGATATGGTTTACAAACGCGGTTCATTAGATCCATAAAGACCGTTGGTGCGTTCGTCAATCCGAATGGCATCACAAGAAACTTGTAATGCCCATAGCGTGTTCTGAATGCAGTCTTTGGTACGCTTTCATCTTGAATCCTTAACTGATGGTATCCAGATCGAAGATCGATCTTGGAATAGTAGCTTGATCCTTGCAACTGATCAAATAAGTCATCAATCCTCGGTAGTGGGTACCGATTCTTGATAGTGAGCTTGTTCAACTCTCTATAGTCGATACACATTCGCAGTGTTCCATCCTTCTTTTTCACGAACAATACTGGAGCTCCCCAAGGTGAGAAGCTTGGCCTTATGAATCCTTTATCCAACAACTCCTAGAGTTGTGTAGATAATTCTTGCATCTCGGATGGTGCAAGGCGATAGGGTGCCTTGGCTACAGGAGCGGCTCCTGGAACCAAGTCTATATGGAATTTGACTTATCGTTGCGGAGGTAGTCCTGGCAGATCTTCGGGAAAAAACATTAGGGAATTCCTTCACCATAGGAATGTCTTCGAGTTTCGGCTCCTCAGCCTTTTTATCCACAACGTGTGCTAGGAAAGCAACACATCCTTTCCTTAAGCACTTCTGTGCCTTCATACAACTGATGATTCGCAGAGGCGCGTCTCGTTTCTCTCCATGTACGATGAGAGTTTCATCATTCGCCAAAGGGATGCGAATGATTTTCTCATGACAAATAACTTCAGCTTTGTTCTTGGACAACCAGTCCATTCCGACCACTATATCGAAGCTACCCAATTGAATAGGTAAGAGATCGATGCTAAATCTTCGCTCACCAAGCTCTAATGAGCAACCTCTAACAACTTCGCCCGATTCAACGAGTTTACCATTGGCTAGCTCTATGGAATAAGGAATATTTAATCTACTAGACTCTATCCCAAGCATACGTTTAAATTCCACAGACATGAAACTATAATCCGCACCGGTGTCAAATAATATGGATGCAAAGTGATTGTTAATGAGAAACGTATCGGTGACCACATTAGGGTCCTTGCGTGCGTTCCTTGCTCCAATCATGAATGCTCGTGCCTGAGCATTTTTCCCCTTTGGGCAGTCTTTTATGAAATGATCCTTGCTTCCACAACTGAAGCATCCTTGGTTCTGCCCAGCTCCATTCCCATTCCCATTCCGGTTACCATTGCCATTTCCATTTCCCCCATTGTTTCTATTACCAGCACCGTTGTGGTTTCCATTCCTGTTTCTATTTCCTTTACCCCAACAGTCCTCAGTATGGTGACCCAGTTTTCCACACTTGTCGCATTTTGGAATGCGACAAACTCCTTCGTGATGACGCTTGCACTGGTTGCAAATGGGCAGAGTGCCCAGGTATCTCATGGCGGGAGCGTCATTCATGGTTGCAAGAGTTTTCACCTCCTGAGGCGGGTTGGGGCCGCGCTTCTTGTTGTTACGTATCGCTTGATTCAGGTTCGCATGCTTCCTTTTCTTGTCACCAGACGACTCAGCATGCGTTTCGGTCTTTTCTGTTGGGTTCAACGATAACTTCTTCATTCGAACAACATCTTCAGTAAGGCTGACAGCCAGAGTTACAGCCTCAGTGATTGTTGCGGGTTTGGCCGAAGTTACCATGCTGCGAAATTCTGAGGCCAATCCCCAAATGTAGCGTTCAACGCGCTTAAATTCAGGAGTCACCATGTAGGGGATCACCCTCGACAAATCGTGGAACCTTCGAGTATAACCAGTATTGTCAGCACCTTCCATGGTCAAGTGCCAGAACTCAGTCTCCAACCTTTGAAGTTAAGCACGAGAGCAATACTTTTCTCTCATTTTCTCCTTCAGCTCATCCCAAGACATGCCATATGCGGCATCATAACCCAGAGTTTGGACTTGCAAATTCCACCAAGTCAAAGCTTCATCAACAAACAACCCCGTAGAAAAAGTGACTTGCTGATCCGCGGTACACTTGCTCATACGGATAGTGGCATCACTCTTTTCCGTCCATCGTACATAAGCCACTGCACCTCCAGTGCCGTCGTAGTTCAGCGGTTTGCAGTCAAGAAACTGCTTGAAAGTACAGCCCTGAGCTGCATTTCCTCCAGATGAATCTCCATTCCCAGTACGCCTTGCATTACTTGGTCCTCCACTGTCTTCAGTGCGGTTCGCCTCGTACTGGGCGATAGCTGCGGAGATCCTTTCTTCCAGTAGGGCGTTCAGTTCCTCAGCAATCCTTGGCAGTGGGGGAGGAGGAGGTTGATCACGAGCGTTCACAACTCTTCTGGGTGCCATGTTCTGATAGAACACAACACAATAGGGTTAGACATTTGTTTGATATCGTCATGCGAGACAGTAGTAGTATATACCACATAAGTGACACCAAACAATCCGCCAAACGTATCAATTCATACAGCAACAAGCATGTATAATTAGATAAATACTGTTGTGTCATAAGATATTCACATTGGCGGTTCTTGTCTTTATACCCTAAATCATTACTCCAAAAGAGTATTTAATAGGCTTGGGGAAAGGGTGTTTACGTTTGACCTTTTCTTATACTAAGGGAATCTATACGTGACAAGACTTGTTGTGGTTTCTGTGCACTGAATTCCATAATTATGTATGCATCCATAATTACGTAACCCCTTGCACAGTCCGCACAGTTCGTTTCATCCTCGTATCTCTTCCTTCAGATATGCCACTGCTTTCAGGTAAAGTCACGAGTACCTAAGATATTACATTTCTGGTATATGTAAATATCAATTATCACACATAATTGCAAGTAATTCTTTAATCAATGACAAGTGCTACTCCAGTGCACCCTAAGTCTCATAGTGTCTTTTCTTGACTCTTTTGAAAATAGTTTCAGGCAGTGGATGTCGCGGAAAATTTTATGCAATGAAAACTCTTTGAAAAATTGTTTTCGTGAAAGGATCATAGGGATTGTAGACTAGACTCGAGAAGGAATCCTGGTTCACTACAATCGCAGCTCTGATACCAATCTGTCACACCCCTTTCTTAGGCGGAAGCACGAGGTGTGATCATGAAAGGTTCTCATTGCATACGAAAGGTAAACATACTACATGCTCGTAAAAATAACTTCAAATGCTGATAACATTACATTAATGAAAACATAGATTAAGTGTTTACATCACGAGACAGCATATTGTCTGAAAGTTTACAACTTTATTTAAGGATAAACATAAACAACATCCAGGAGCATGAGTAAGACCGCACGTACATCCACTTTAGTTACCTGAAATACATGTGAGTTTTTGGAAAAAAACGTCAACATAATGTTGGTGTGAATTCATGCAGTTCTTGTATTGAATGTTTGTATACTTTGTATGAAAACATGGTATGTATCTTGTATAAATCAAGTATTTCTATAAGTATCAAGTTGTTAATGGGTTGCAAGGCCATTAACATGTGACACGACATAGGAAGCATCCAAACCATAGGCATTTTTCTAGTTGTCGATTCACGACTGAGACACAAAAGCACTACTTGGTACTAGTTTTCACCAAGAGCGTGGCTGCCCGAAAACCCATTAGATCTAACCTTTTGTTATGCGGTCTTAGTATGTACACGATTAATGGTGCTTATGGTACCCTATTCGTGACACGATTTCTCGTATCATTCCTCAATACTTGTATCCATCATACCATTTGTAAACATTGTAACATTTGTAACATGTATTTCACCCCCGAAGTTATAAAACTGAAAGCAATTAAAAGAAAAGGGGGAGCATGAACTCACAACATTGCGTTTCTTGCACCGTAAACTTCACCGGATTTGCTTATTTAGCGTTGTGACCTATACGTGTTTTATTAACGTTAGTCACTAGACTTGTATCGCATAAGTACGAGTCACTATCTTTGTATATGTGTTCTTGTGTTAAAAATAATTTATATTTTTAACTATGTATCTTACTTATATTATTTTCTCAAAAATAAATATAAGTATCTTGTATTTTTCACCCGAGTTATGTATTTTTGTCCAAAACTTCATCTTAAGTTCGTAACTCGTCCAAGTTACATAATTTATTAAGAAATATATTTTTATAAATATATTCCCTTGTGTTTGTCTAATCATGTTGTATGTATATTTTGTATTTCTACTCCTTGGGAGTACTTAGTGTATTTTCAAGTCCTAATACACTATCACGTATAATACATACTACATACACTTAGCACAAAATTTTTTGATCAATAAATATATATATTTTTCTCAGAAATATACGTACTTGGTATCAATATTTATCTTGAAGAAATCATCATTTCTTATCTTGAAATTTTCACAAAAATTAGGGAAACCTTGGTAAATATTTTTAGGGAATAAGTTTCACCAAAACTTATATTTTTCGAAGTGTCAAAATTTATAAAAATTTTGACATAGTTTCCCCTAAAAATGGAGGTTTCCCATGTTTTCAAAACATGTGTTTACTTTCTTTTAAATCATCCTCAAACATCAACAACTCATTCAACACTTACCGAGTGTCAATAATCAAGTAATTTACACTACATCATGAACTTGAAGTTTTGTAAACTTGTAGTAACTTACCATGTTATTTAGTAGGTTTAGTTACCCTTCAAAACATGGTTGTTTGTTTGTAAATCTCATTCTTAAAGGATTTAGTCCTTTACAACTTGTAAGATGGTTTTTCTAAAAATATCTCTTTTGTATTTTTCTTGTTTCATAAGTGTTCATACACTTGTTTTCTAATAAAAATAGTGTAGGTTTAAGTAAAAACCAAGATCTTCTAAAAATCATATTTTAAACTTGGTTTTCTTGGAAAATCATTCATAAATCTTGGATTTATAAGTTTACTAGCTCATTTTGTTTATTACTTTTCAAGGATTCATTTTGTTTTCAAGTTCATGTCTATGTATAAGGATGATCTTCTTATGTTAACACATAATCATCCTCTAACTTGCTAGATCACGTGTTTAATCACAATCTAGCAAGCTCCATGTAGTGATTAACATCAATATCTCTAGTAATCAACAAGCAATCATCATACACATACTAAACAACACCATTTTAACAAGAGTTCATCATATGAAAGCTTTATGTTCAAGATTCAAGTTTATGTTCTCTAGTGTTCTTGTTATTTTCATCATACTACATCTTTTAACCAATCAAAATGGGAGTAAACAAGGTTAAAAAGAGTCTTACTACTAGCTTCAAGCTAGGGAAGAAACAATGGTGAAAATCGAGTGGATAAAAGCTATAGATGGAGGTCCTTCAAGATCCGAGTCCCCCAAACCTTCTAATACGGCTTCTTACACCTTGAGTACCCTTGAGAATGGATGAACTTGCAAAGAAAATGGTGGTGGTGTGTGGGGATAGGGTCGGCCGAGAGGAGGGGGTAAGAATACTGTGGGTGTGGTGTGTTGAAGATGGTGATGCTTAAGTTACTTATAATTAGAACTTGAGTTTTATCCAATGGATTTAGTGTCTTCACAAGTACAAACAATATCAAATCAAATCCCAAGGAAAATTATGGGAAGATTTAAGTAAGATTAGATGAATCTTGAGTGTGGGGTCCTCCTTTGGGCCGTAAATATGCATGGGGGGGGGTAAATTGTAAAGTTAAATAGTAAGTAGGTGATTTAGTGGAAGTTAAGATGTAAAATTTAGTGCTTTATGTGTGTCTTGCATTATCTAATATGTTAGGGTGTTCAGTGATCATAACTAGCTCAGAAATAATAAGACAATGCTTCTAGCAAAATTTTAGTGTTCCGGGTAATGTCCGGTTGTTCGGTTAAATACCGGTTTGTTAAAGTGCTAAATTGCACCGTTTAGTGTCCTTTAAGTATCCTTTTGTGCCCCTTTCAATTCCCGACACTTAGGAAAGTATTCAGGACCATTTAGTCATGTTTTTGCATGGTAAAATATTGTTATAATGCTGAATTTTGCTTAAATATATAAAATTCAACATTTAAAGTGTATTTCGGGTGCTTTTCAGTGTGTATTTTAGCTTCCGGAAAAACTATATGTTAACCCTTGTATGTACTCTTGGGTTTTAATGTATTCTTGACGTTGGACCTACACCTAGGCTCCAATTCTATTGTCTAACTGCTTTCTGCAGAATTGTTGACACAATGTGTCTTACCGGTGATTTTACTAGTATTTCTGACGCAACGCTGTTCATTAATGCATAAAGCAATATCTTGTAGTATAAAAAGTGCATGAATTCACTTTTATAGTATGTAATCAGACAATGTTGACATTTAGGCACATAATTGCAGTCATTAAATAATAATTAAAGTGTACGGAAATTACCAGTTGGGTGCCAGTTTGTAAGGACTCTAAAAAATGTCCCAATACAACCTGTAAGTGAAAACCCTGACCCCTGAAACCTTACTGTGCATAAAAAACCAAGAAATCAAAATTTGTGGGTTTCAGGCGGGCCGCGTAAGGGTTTACTTAACCTTACGCGGGCCGCGTCAAACATGGATTGATCGGATAAGTGTTCCGGATCCACGTGTTGACCAGCTGGCATAGCTACTCGTGACCAATCAAGCCTAAGCGTAGAATAGGTGGTTAGGCGGGCCGCGTAAGGATCGAGCCAAGGTTTACGCGGGCCGCGTGAACCCTAAATTTCACCTATAAATAGCCTAGCTCAGGGGCTTTCATTCTGTGTCGATGAAAACTTTCAAAAACGAATACACACTGCACAAAGTCGAAATTACTTTCAATATTAGCGAGGCACTGCTCCGATACCGGGTATTAACTCGATCGCTACTACGATTCAATGTCCGATTGATTGAAACTATCCAATGGATGTTTAAGTGCTGCCCACATTGGGTTTATGCTTTGTCATTCGTCGTGAATTCGATGGATGTTTAAGTATCGCACTTTGTCATTCGTTGTGAGGGTTTAATCTCGAGAGTTATCGTAAATGCTGTATTAGTTACTGACCTCGTTCGTGTGCATGTTATTTAATTAGGTTATACAGCTAATCAGTAGGCTTAAACTCTGCCCGTTAAATCTGCAATGTGAGTCATTCTCTTTTTATCAACTGTTTTACAATACCTCAAATTATTTTCAAATGTTATAATTACAGGGAGTAAGTCGTGGTAATCTTAATCAATGGCTAGTGGGGTATTGTGCACATTACTAATTTCTCACGGGGTTAGGCTAATAAGCCCTAACACAGGTTAGGCCAATAAGCCCTAACAGTGATCGTCACTACTTGGGTGACAGGACCCAATAGTGGTATGACCATCGTAACGCAATGTGACACGGCGCCATATAACAATAAGATAGAAACCATTGTAATCGCTCTTATGCTGTAATTGATAACTATGTGTCGTTTTATCAAATTTGAGTGACTCGCCAGCATTTCCCCACTGATAATTAAAACATGTTTCAGGCGACCTCCTGTAAATCAAGGAACGTGCTAAGGAGCACTAACAAGCTTGAAGAGGTGGCTCAGTTAAAAAATGAATAAACATGTTTTAATAAATCAGGGAATTTCCTAGTTAAATTCCTCTGTTGTAATTACGGGGTTTATCCCAAAATTATGGAATAAAATAATTGGGCATTTTGAGTTTTAAAAGATTCTGTTAAAAATCTTCCGCTGTCGCATTACAGATACCACGGGTTCCTGCCGCGGCTCCTGACCGGGTAAAACCGGGGCTGGGGTCGTGACAGGAAAAGGTGGTATCAGAGCCACTGATCAAGCCACTGATTTAAAGCCTATTAAGTATTTAAAAATACTTAATTCTCCTAATTGTCGTTTTATGATTATGTGATTTCTATTTGACTATCTGCTAATTTACAGTATGGGTAAGAAAAGAATCTCGGATATCTATCTTAAATTAGATAATTCACCAAAAGAAAAGGGAAGTTCATCTCGATCAAATTCCTCAAGATACTCAGTAGATTCTGAGGAAGGAATATTTGTTCAAAAAGCACAATACGAGGAACCACTTTCTCCTAATAAAAGAAGTTTGATTATTAGGAAAAGTCAGGAGAAAATAAAGAAATCACAACCGAAAGAAAGGAGAGTTAATCCGGAAACCCAGGAATTAGGCAGTAATTCACCATAGGAAGACAAGTTAGATGAAAAATGGGCAGATCTCTATATGCTAGCCACTGTAGCAGTAAATACAAATCTTTAAAATACCCTGACTCAGTTCTAGCACCCTTATCACCTACCAGCCAGAAACTTTACCCAGTAAATAAATAAATTACTATAAACCTTAGTGTGTTTTAATTGTCAGTTGTCCTTTGTATCACATGGTATGCAATAATACTTGAAGGTTATCTGTGAAGTTTTGTTATAAAATTTTAACTTAGTATTTTTTTATGCTAAACAGCATGAATGAATTATCTGGAGCCCTAGAGAATCTCAACCTATATCCTGTAAAAATAGAAGTTTCCAGAGAATTTACTGGTTACTTTGCCGATGTTGAAGAACCTATGGAATTCCAAGCTCCACCTTTGGAAAAAGTAAAACCTAAGAAAAGAAAAAGATTTGGGGGTTGGAGGCGTGTACGTAGAAGGAAACCAGCAACTAAGAGAATTCCTAAGATAAAAAAATCCTATGGATAAAGGAAAAGGAATCAAGATTGAGGAAGAATCAAGGCAAGCAGGGATGGAAATTAGGGAAAGTTCTAAACAAGAGATTGGAGAAAGCTCCAAGCAAATCAAAGAAATGACATTGCAGGAAGAGCTAGATTTCATACTGGCAAGCTGTGATACCATTAAGCCTGTCAATGAAAATATTTTTACCTATCCTGTTGAAACCCAACTTCCAATAAACCTTTAACCGGTTATCCCAGAACCTTTAATTCACACTCAACCCTTAGGAATGGACGAATGGTGGACCAACGACTGGCAGTTCCAGAACCTTCTAAATAATCCTTATACCTTTTTCCCTCAGTTCGACCCATAACATATACCAAACCCACCAATGAGCAATGAGAATTTAGCTGAACTCCGCCATTTCGGCGAGGAATTGATAGATGCAGGGAATAGGATCCGGGAGATTGGAGGACAAATCTCCTGGAAATACGATGAGAGGGGACATCACTTTTAAAATGCTAGTTGACAAGGGCAAAGTGTGGTGGTGAATCTGTGTTTATATAATAATAATAATAATAATAATAATAATAATAGTAATAAAAATCAGTATGTGTAATAATTTAAAAATAAAACGGTTGTAAAATAATAGTGTGTACTGATGCATAATATAATATATAAAAATGAAAGTCAAGAAATTGACAATTTTGGATATATATTTGTTTATGTGATTATGTGAGATTATTTGTTATATTTAGTTGTTTCTTATACTAATTATTTATATATAAATTAATTACCAGATGGCAAACATTGGTAATGAACCAGTTAATGAAGTAAATCAATCTGAGCAAAATCAGGAAGAGCAATTGCTGAATAGGCAATATATCGAGGATATCGTTGCTCAAGGAATAGCCAATGCTATTCCAGCAATACTTGCTACTGCTAGACATCCAGTTGAACCTCAAATTATTCCTAGCAAACGTACTCATGAAGACAATTTTAGTAATAGTGTAAACGGAGGCGGCAACAACAACAATAACAATAACGATAATGTACTGCAAGCCCCGATTCTCAAGAAAATGAAAGCTGCAACGCCTGGTTGCACTTACAAAGAATTTCTTGCCTGTAAACCAGCTGAGTTTGCAGGTAACGAGGGGGAAACTGCAGCACTGCGTTGGTTGGAGAAGACCGAAGCAGTAATTATGATCAGTAAATGTGCTAAAGAAGACCAGGTCATGTATACGTCAAATCTTTTTAAAGAAGGAGCGCTAGAATGGTGGAATACGGTTCTACAAGCTAAAAGAAGAACTGTGGCGTATGCTATGAACTGGGAAGAATTTAAGAGTCTTGTAGAAAGAAAATTCTGTCCCGAGTATGAAAAGGAACAAATGGCAAATAAGTTCCTGAGTTACCGAATGATCGGTATTGATTGTAGAGGGTATACTTCGACTTTCTTCGAGTATGCTAGAGTGGTACCAACCCTGGCTTCGCCAGAACCGGTACTTATTTCTCGTTATATTTGGGGATTGATTGGCGAGATCCGTAATATCGTCAAGGCCGCGAAACCCCGCAACATTGATGATGCGGTGGATTTAGCCAATACATTGACTGACGAACTTGTGCGGATGCAAGAAGAAAATAGAAAGAAGGAAGTAGCCCAAAAGATTACCCAGGGATTCCGTATGGGTAATCGTAACAATTTCAAGAGAAGGGGGACTGGGCAATCTTCCACTGGTCCATTTTGCAATTCTTGCAAAAAGAAACATTTTGGAAGATGCAAGGGATATTGCAATTTTTGCAAAATTCCGGGGCATCAAGAGGAAGACTGCAGGAAGAAGAAATTCACTGTATGCTACAACTGTGGAGAAGCTGGACATATTAGGCCCGATTGTCCTAAATTAGCCAAACCAACTGACAACAAAGCCAAACCTGCAGAAGGAACTACCAAGAAGAACGTAAGAGCCTTCCAACTGACAACTCAGGAAGCTGAACTGATTCCTGATGTGATAGCTGGTACGTTCCTAGTTCACAACGTTTACGCGAAAGTATTATTTGACTCTGGTGCAAACCAAAGTTTTATCAATACTTCATTCTGCCAAGCTCTTAATTTACCTTTGACCAACCTTAGGCAGATTTTTACAGTCGAAACGGCAGAGGGGAATTCTGTTAAAATAAACAAGGTTGTGCGAGAAGGAAAGATAGAACTCTTAGGTCATAAATTTCATGCAAACCTATTACCTATGAAATTAGCTGAATTTGATGTGGTGTTAGGAATGGATTGGTTAGTAGCCAACCATGCTCGAATACTTTGTGACAAAAATTCCATAGAAATTCGTGCACCCAATGGAGAAGTAATTATGGTTACGGGAGATAAACCGCGTAAACCTATGAAGTTCATTTCAGTAATGAAAATTTATAGTTATGAACGAAAGCAAGGAATAGTGTATATGATTTCGGTAATCATTAGCACTAAGGGTAAGGAACTTAAGAAAATTCCGGTAGTATCAGAATACTTGGATGTATTCCCAGAGGAACTACCTGGATTACCACCTAATAGGGAAGTTGAATTTAGAATTCATCTAATTCCTAGAACTATACCGATAGCTAAGGCACCTTATCGGTTAGCACCCACTGAAATGCTAGAATTGAAAAAGCAATTAGATGAATTACTGAGCAAAGGATTTATACAACCTAGTTCATCCCCTTGGGGAGCGCCAGTGTTGTTTGTAAAGAAGAAGGATGGTTCGATGCGAATGTGTATCGATTATAGAGAATTGAATAAAGTTACAATTAAGAATCGATACCCATTACCTAGAATTGATGATCTATTCGATCAACTTCAGGGAGCTAGATACTTTTCTAAGATAGATTTACGCTCCGGATATCATCAATTAAAGGTACAGGAAGAAGACATACCTAAAACTGCTTTCAGAACTAGGTATGGTCATTACGAGTTTACAGTCATGCCCTTTGGGTTAACAAATGCACCTGCAGCATTTATGGACATGATGAATAGAATCTGTAAACCATACTTGGATAAATTTGTAATTGTCTTCATCGACGATATACTTATTTATTCCAAAAGTCAGGAGGAACATTGTAAGCACCTGCATGTACTCTTAACTTTGTTAAGAAAGGAAAAGCTTTATGCCAAATTTTCGAAGTATGAATTTTGGCTACAAGAAGTGCAATTTTTAGGACATGTGGTGAATCACGAGGGCATTCACGTAGATCCTGCTAAGATAGAAGCGATCACCAAATGGAAGATTCCGCAATCAGCAATGGAAATTAGAAGTTTTATAGGTTTAGCTGGATATTATAGAAGGTTTATTAAGGATTTTTCTAAAATAGCTATACCATTAACTAAGCTAACCTAACCTGTAAAGCAATTAAGTTTGAATGGGGACCTAGACAAGAAGAAGCCTTTAGGATTTTGAAGCAAAAGCTAACAAATGCTCCAATTCTAGCTTTACCAGAAGGAACAGAAGATTTTGAAGTATATTGTGATGCTTCAAAGCTAGGATTAGGATGTGTGTTAATGCAACGGATCATAAAAGCTTAAGATACATCTTTGGGAAAAAATAATTAAACATGAGGCAAAGGAGATGGATGGAAATCCTAAGTGATTATGATTGTGATATTCAATATCACGAAGGAAAAGCAAACGTAGTTGCAGATGCCTTAAGTCGTAAGTATCATGAGAAACGACGTGTTCGTGCTCTTAGATTAAGTCTACAATTAGACTTAATGGAACAATTAAAAAGCACTTAGGAAACAGCAATCAAAGATGATGCTGAAGGAATGAAAGGAAGAATAAAGGAATTAGAGCAAGGTAGTGATGGAATTTGGAAATTCCATAAGAAAAGGATTTGGGTACCTAAACAAGGAGAATTAAGAAATAAAATCCTAAAGGAAGCCCATAAATCTAGGTATACCATGCATCCAGGAAGCAACAAGATGTACCAAGATTTAAGAAATAACTTCTGGTGGATAGGTATGAAAAAGGACATAGCTCGATATGTTTCTAAGTGTCTTACTTGTTCGCAAGTTAAGGCAGAACACCAGAAACCCGCAGGTCTACTACAACAATTAGAAATGCCTGTATGGAAATGGGAACTCATAACAATGGATTTTGTTACTAAGTTACCCAAAACCAGAAAAGGTAATGATGCAATTTGGGTAATTGTGGATAGATTAACCAAGTCAGCTCATTTTCTACCCATAAAAGAAACCTTTAGCATGGAAAAGTTGGCAAAACTTTATGTAGACAAAATAGTATCCTTACATGGAGTTCCACTCTCCATTGTATCGGATAGAGATAGTCGTTTCACTTCCCATTTCTGGAAAAGTTTTCAGGAAGCAATGGGAACCCGACTAAACTTAAGTACTGCATATCATCCTCAAACAGACGGACAAAGTGAGAGGACGATCCAAACTCTGGAAGACATGCTCCGAGCATGTGTAATAGATTTTGGTGGAAACTGGGATAACCACCTACCCTTAATTGAATTCTCCTATAACAATAGTTATCATTCAAGTATTGAAGCTGCCCCATTTGAAGCCATGTATGGACGAAAGTGCAGAACTCTAGTTTGCTGGGCAGAAATAGGAGAAAGTCAATTATCAGGACCAGAGATTGTGCAAGAAACTACCGACAAGATCACTCAAATCAAGGAAAGACTGAAAACGGCTCGAGATCGCCAGAAAAGTTATGCAGATAATCGACGCAAGCCGTTAGAATTTCAAGTTGGAGATAAAGTACTATTAAAAGTATCTCCTTGGAAAGGAGTAGTCCGGTTTGGAAAGAAAGGAAAGTTAAGTCCAAGATACGTAGGACCATTCCCAGTAATCCAACGTATAGGACCAGTTGCTTATCGTTTACAACTACCAGAAGAACTAGCTGGAGTACATGATGTATTTCATGTATCCAACCTCAAGAAATGTCTATCTGACGAGTCCCTGGTAGTACCTTTTCAAGACATAGAGATAAATGAGAAATTGAAGTTCGTTGAAAAGCCACTTCAAATTGAAGATCGAAAGATCAAGTTTCTCAAGCACAAAAGATTGGTGCTAGTCAAGGTCAAGTGGGATTCCAGAAGAGGACCCGAGTACACTTGGGAGCTGGAATCGGAAATGAAGCGAAAGTATCCTCACTTATTTCAGTGAATCTCGAGGACGAGATTTTAAATAAGGTGGGAGGATGTAAGGACAATCAAAAATGTCCCAATACAACCTGTAAGTGAAAACCCTGACCCCTGAAACCTTACTGTGCATAAAAAACCAAGAAATCAAAATTTGTGGGTTTCAGGCGGGCCGCGTAAGGGTTTACTTAACCTTACGCGGGCCGCGTCAAACAGGGATTGACCGGATAAGTGTTCCGGATCCACGTGTTGACCAGCTGGCATACCTACTCGTGACCAATCAAGCCTACGCGTAGAATAGGTGGTTAGGCGGGCCGCATAAGGATCGAGCCAATGTTTACGCGGGCCGCGTGAACCCTAAATTTCACCTATAAATAGCCTAGCTCAGGGGCTTTCATTCTGTGTCGACGAAAACTTTCAAAAACGAATACACACTGCACAAAGTCGAAATTACTTTCAATATTAGCGAGGCACTGCTCCGATACCGGGTATTAACTCGATCGCTACTACGATTCAATGTCCGATTGATTGAAACTATCCAATGGATGTTTAAGTGCTGCCCACATTAGGTTTATGCTTTGTCATTCGTCGTGAATTCGATGGATGTTTAAGTATCGCACTTTGTCATTCGTTGTGAGGGTTTAATCTCGTGAGTTATCGTAAATGTTGTATTAGTTACTGACCTCGTTCGTGTGCATGTTATTTAAATTAGGTTATACGGCTAATTAGTAGGCTTAAACTCTGCCCGTTAAATCTGCAATGTGAGTCATTCTCTTTTTATCAACTGTTTTACAATACCTCAAATTATTTTCAAATGTTATAATTACAGGGAGTAAGTCGTGGTAATCTTAATCAATGGCTAGTGGGGTATTGTGCACATTACTAATTTCTCACGGAGTTAGGCTAATAAGCCCTAACACAGGTTAGGCCAATAAGCCCTAACAGTGATCGTCACTACTTGGGTGACAGAACCCAATAGTGGTATGACCATCATCACACAATGTGACACAGCGCCATATAACAATAAGATAGAAACCATTGTAATCGCTCTTATGCTGTAATTGATAACTATGTGTCGTTTTATCAAATTTGAGTGACTCGCCAGCATTTCCCCGCTGATAAAATATTTTTAAAACATGTTTCAGGCGACCTGCTGTAAATCAAGGAACGTGCTAAGGAGCACTAACAAGCTTGAAGAGGTGGCTCAGTTAAAAAATGAATAAACATGTTTTAATAAATCAGGGAATTTCCTAGTTAAATTCCTCTGTTGTAATTACGGGGTTTATCCCAAAATTATGGAATAAAATAATTGGGCATTTTGAGTTTTAAAAGTTTCTGTTAAAAATCTTCCGCTGTCGCATTACAGATACCACGGGTTCCTGCCGCGGCTCCTGACCGGGTAAAACCGGGGCTGGGGTCGTGACACAGTTTTCACAGAGAGTGCAACTCAAAACAAAAACAATTCCAAAACAAGTCTTAATAAGTGTTTAAGACTAAGGACTGTTACAAGACCGAAGTGTCTAACAAAACCTAGCACGTTTGTAGGTTGCAAAATGAACCAAGGAAACCCAACTTGAGTACGCACTTTACACGGACGCAAAACTGTGAGTTCATGTCCCCCTTTTCTTTTAATGTTTTCGGTTTACAACTTTCGGGGGGAAATACATGTTAACAAGGGTATGATTAAGCTATGGAATGAATTCTTAGATCATGTGAGCATAGGCTGTAACTGAGGCGCCATTAATCCTTTTAAGGACCAAGGAACAAAGGTTAGATCTAATGGGTACGGGGGAGCCCCACTCATGGTCGTTGTGCGGCCACTTAGAGTGCTGTTGTGTCCATTGTCGAGGTTTCGACACTTAAATCGTCTACTCGGGTTGAGTGCTTCCTATGTCGTCACATATATTAATGTCCTTGCAAAACATTAATGATCAACATATTCATAGACGCTTTGCATACCTACTTACAACACTGAACTTCCAAATGTTTTTTAGATTCATTTGATGCGCATATACATAAAACACATGAACTCGCTTATCTTTTATTGATGTTTTCAACTTACATGTATTTCAGGGAAATAGATGGATCTTGGTGCCAGCATTATTTTCAAGCTTTTGAGTTTCAAGTCTCGATGTCATCTACTTTTGGAGGGTTTGATTCATATATCTTATCCTTGATGAGATATAGGATGCAAAGCCTCATGAATCTAATCTTTTGTTAAACAAGTCCTTTTATGGAACTTTAAAACTTACGTTGGTTTGTAACTTAAACTTAACACTTGTGTTGGTTTGAAACTTGAACAACTTGTGGTTTGTAATATTTTGAAAACTTATGAATGGATGGACATCGCTTGTTTTAATCATGTAGTTGTTTATTATAATCGAATGCACTGAAAACTGATCAAGTCACACCACACGCTTCCGCAAAAGACAGGGTGTGACAGGTTGGTATTAGAGCTTCAATTGTAGTGAACTAGGATTCCTTCTCGAGTATAGTCTACAATCACTAGGATCCTCTCACGAAAACATTTTTACAACAACAAAATGTTTTGCATTGCATTCACAAAAACGCCAAGATCCCCTAACTAAACACTTTTCAAGGAAACATGTGAGGACATTAATTGGGGCATAGTCTATATGGGATAGACTTGCCGAACTAGTATTGAAACGCATAAGAACAATGTGATTACTTGTGATATGCTACATTTATTTGCCCATGTATATAATAAGTAATGTTATAATTTATTGAGATACACACATATATATATATATATATATATATATATATATATATGTTGTACGGATTGTTTTTGCCAGGGTATTATGGCGTCCTCTGCTAGTAGGGGTATATACGATGACCATGATTACATGGATGTCTCATCTGATGACGAGCCCGTTGTGGAGATCGTTTCCTCTGATGACGAGGATCTTGATAACTTCCAGCCTTTTGCATTACCTGATCCTATCCTCGATGGTGAGCCTATGGAGGATGATGTCTTAGCTGTGGGGCCACAGCTGAACCTGTTTGTTATTATCGGTCACCCAGATGGAGCTCACATAGTTGACTACATTCCTTTGGATGTTGTTCCTCTCGCTGCAGTATAAGGAGTTATTGTTGTGTCTGATGACGAGGATGACGTCCCCGTTAATCATGTCGACCACTTGGATGACGAGATTGGTGATGGTGAGGTCCTTGATATAGTCATTTTGGAGGTTTCGTCACCGGTTGTGTCTGTGGTAGATATTTCTGAGTTCTAATAATTCCTCTCAAACACATGTAAGTGTTTCTCCTAGTCTTTTTCATTATTTCGCTAGTTATGAGCTAAAAGTCAAGCAAATTGACTTTTGCTTTGACTTTCGGTTCTGACCATTTTGGTCAAGTCAAAGTTCAAATTTAACTTTGCTACGTGATCGTAATAATGAAGGTGTTAATCCCTTGCGATTACACCCTCTGATCATCACGTTTAGTAGGCGAAATGACGAGTCAAACTTTTATAAAATAATAGTCAAATATGCATAAAAATGCATTTTACGACCAAAGAGTTTTAAAGTATAAAAACTTAAAGTTTTGACACCGAATGATTTTATAACATTATTAGACATGTTATAACGTGATTTATTTGGTTAGGGTTTCTTCTAATATGTGTTTCCGGTTCTTCGTGCATAGGGGAAGAGAACGGATCGAGAATATTGGATCTGTGGATCAGGCTAGGGTTTGAGAGAAAAAGATAGATAGGAGCGACCTTGTTGATTACTAAAAAGGTGGGTTTAAATTTTGAAGAGGGAACGGTTAAGAGCTTTGAGAGAGAGAACTAAAAGGTGGGTTTGAATTTTGAAATCAGCTGTGATTTTTTATTTGCCGCCTGTGAACCACTCAAGGGTTGTATTTGGTTTAATTATGTGTCCTTGTATAATTGTCCTAAATCTATATAAGTGTAAAACTATGAAATTTTTAACATTTCAACTTTCTCTCTCTCTCTCTCTCTCTCTCTCTTATATACATTATATATAGAGATAATATATATAGGGGATGGTTCAAATGAAAACCACTTTTATCGCGAAAACTCGAAACTAACTAAAAAAAGCCAAAAAAACACACCAAATTTTTTTTTTCAATTTTTTTTATAAAAATCGCAGGTTTTTTATATAAAAAACTTTTTTTCACAAAAAAAAAAATTTGTAGTACACATATGTAATAATACACATGTGTAGTACACATACACATGTGTAGTATTACACATGTGCACTACAAAAAAAAAAATTTGAAAATTTTTTTATATATAAAAATTGGCGAAAATTGGTATGCAAAAAAAAAATTGGTATGTTTTTTTGGCTTTTTTTAATTAGTTTTCGAGTTTTCACAATAACTAGCGGTTTTCATTTGAACCTTCCCCTAATATATATATATAATCATCTTTGTAAAATACAATTGAATTTAGAACAGGCGACTATGGGTCAACACGAATGTGGCAGAGAAGGCGGCACCGAATGAGGTTGTTGTGTTTTAGAGTGTGTTGGGTGATCGGCGAGGATGCTTCCGGGGGGCGTAACCTCAAACTCATTAACAATTTTCCGAGGTAAACTATATTGTTTTACTTTAAAAAAATTATACAAGGATCAATGGCGCATGTTACTTTGGTAAAAATGTTGGGTTATGTTAGTTTGCGAATTTGGTTAATGTTGGGTTATGTTAATAGTTTTGCTAGAAGATTGGTAACTTTGTTATATATTTGTTGGTAGTATGTTAAAATGCTAATGTGGGTTTTGATATATATTATTCAAGGAATTTGTTTCGGGATTGTTCAAAATCCCAACATTTATGAAAAAACATAAAAACTTTCTCCCTTTAAAAGCAACCCGCAAACGATGATAATGAAATTTTTGAAAACGACGAAGAGCATGACGATCACATGATATAGTTTTTCACGTTTATGCAATTTTAGGATGTTAATGTATGAACATGAAATAAAAACAACCTATTAATCCTACACCGTAACCAAAACATCATGATAGTCAAATAAATGGGAACCTCCTAAACCGGTAATATACTTCATATTATTGACATTGTAGTTGTATTATTGATTCTTTCCTCTGTAGTTATGCCTAGTTATGCCTAACTGAACGAGTATTATCCATCATCCGGTTAATAATAATAATTAAACTAACTATATGACGTTACAAATGAAGAAGATTGGTTATAACAAAGTATTACGATATGCCTCACATCTTCACATACAATGCCATTCAAAATGTTTGGTGATTCAATTCAAATAAAGACTAAAACACACGATACTTTTCTCCATTTTCAAACACAAACACAGTATTTATTTATCTTTTTTTATTAGTAGTTACTTAAATATTAGGACATCCGATTCCATATGAGCAACAAATACAAAAACTACCATCACAAAATGATTTTATTATTCTTTGATTCAACAGCACGATTCGGATGCAATCTTCGCTGCAATGGTAAGCATCACAGACTCTTGGTGCATGATCAAAAGAATAACCACACAAATCAGCACCTGTTTCTCAACCAAAAATAATTAACAAAAATAATTAGTTAGATAAAGTGATATGCATTACAATTGTAGAAAATAGATGGCTTCAATTAAAAAAAAAAGTTTACCATATGCCCTGCATTCTTCTTTGGGTTGGAAAGCAATACAAGTCATAAGATTTAAACCAACGATGTAAAGAAAGATAACAGATATGATGATGCTTTTCTCCATTTTCAAACTCTAGAGAATGGAAGATTATGAGCGTGATATGACTCTCAAACTTGAATACATGGTATTTATAACATTATTATACTTGCAGATATTAAGAGTATATTGATTACTTCAAAATCTTAACGTAAAACTAGAATCATAAAATACATGGCAACTATATTATTTTATGGGACAAAAATATGCAAAATAAGAGCGTTTTAATTTTATGGTAAGGCAAATATGGTTTCATTATAAATTTAATCTTCAAAGGCAAACAATTCGGGATACAACATAAAATATGACTCAAACTCCAAAAAGGAGCACTAACTCTGTTTTGATTTTATATAACGTACAGTATTTTTAAAACTAATACTTAATTTTTCTTACAAGAAAATACATTTGTACCTGTAATTAATGTGTCAAATACGAAGAGTGTTTTAAATTTATGGTATGACAAATTATTTATATGTGTAAATAATGTTTTGAACAACAAAAACATATAGCCAAGTGTTAGGAGTATTCGTTATTCCTTGTATTTTGAAAATTTACTTACTGTTTAAATGATGAAAATAACATAAAATTAAATAAATAACTAAGTAAATGTAAATGAATTCTCAAAGCTTTTAATGTGAAACACTAAACTGACAAAAAAATAACAAATAAATAACTAATTAAATGTATATAAATTCTCAAAGCTTTTAATGTCAAATGCTAATTTGAATGAGAGGGGAATTGATTGAAATAAGGAAATCAAATAAAACTTAACTAAACCTAATTTGCATGGAATCTTCTCGTGAATTTTGCATTCATTGTTTGACCAACTTAACAAGTGGAACCATTAAGATTATATATATTTTGTGCATTACTTGTAAGTTTGATTTTTAACACTAAATTATTAAAAATATTCCAAATCCGTTTCATTTCATTTTCCAAATACGAAAATCTCATATATATATATTTTCAAAAATATTGAGCCTGTATATGGTTTTTTATTTCACTCATAAGTTTGAGTTTGGATTATTAATTCTTAGGCGCCTAATCTAATGTGATACACATTCCATTTTTTTTCTAAATAACTAGCCTTAAAATAAAATTATGTCTTAAAATACAAATAAAAATACAATATGAACAATTTCGTTTATATATATATATATATATATAGGGGATGGATCATGAGAAAACCAAAAAACTAACCAAAAAAGCCTAAAAAAAACCTAAAAACATACCAATTTTTTTTTTTTTTTTTACAATTTTTATAGAAAAATCGCTACTTTTTATGTATGGAAAAAAATTTTCAAAAAAAAATTTAATTTTTTTTTTTGGTTGTACTGCACATGTGCACTAATACATAAAGCTTAAACCACTTAACCCACCCCCCACCGACACCACCCAAAAACCTAAACCCCCCACCCCCCCCCCCCCAAAAAAAAACCTAAATTCACCCTCCCACCAAAAGCCTAACCCTCCCACCCCCCAAAAACCTAAACCCCCCACCCCCCACCCTCCCAAAAACCTAAAACTAAACCCTAAACATAAACCCGAAAAAAACCTAAACCCCCCCACCCCCACCCCCCAAAAACCTAAACCCCCCTCCCCCCCCCCCCCCCCGCACCCAAAAACCTAATCCTAATCCTAAACCTCCAAAAAAACTAACACTAAAAGCTAAACTAGACTCAAAAAGCTAATTTTAAGCAAGTAATGCAATTGTAGTACATGTTATATTGCACATGTGCACTACTATAATAATAGTATTGAAAACAAGACGACACCATAAATCTTTTTTTATGTCATAAAAAATATGCTCGAATATACTTGAATGAAAGATACAAAAATTTGTGATCTTATGGTGTCATTTTTGTTTTAAAATGATAACGTATGGAGAAATGAGAAATGTTTGAAAAGTTATATATTTTTTTTCCAATTTTACCCCTCCTTCATTAAAAGTCCTCCCCTCCTTCATTAAAAGTCTCCCCCCTCCTTTTTAGTGGTTTTTAGTTAGTTTTCTAGTTTTCTCATTTATATCTAGTTTTCTCATGATCCTCTCCCTATATATATATATAGGAGAAGGATCCGTTAGGAACCACCCTTTATTGCGAGAACCGCGAGAACCAATGTGAACACAATCAAAAATACCTAAAAATAGCTAAAAAACACACAAATTTTTTTAAATAATTTTTTTTAAAATAGCGATTTTTTAATATTTTTTATAAAAAAAATCGCTAATTTTTTTGCCTACTAAAAGTAGCGATTTTAATGTAAAAAATATTAAAAAAAATTTTGTGTGTTTTTTTTTATTTTTTTTGATTTTTTTGATTTTTTTAGGTTTTTTGGGGGTTTAGTTTTTAGCGTTTAGCTTGGGGGGGGGGGTTTGGTATTTTTTTAGGGGGGGGGGGGGGGTGGGGGGGTTTAGGTTTTTTTTTGGGGGGGGTGGGGGTTAAGTTTTTTAGGTTTTTTTTTAGCTATTTTAGGTTGTGTTCACATTGGTTGTCGCGGTTCTTGCAATAAGGGTGGTTCTCGCATGAACCCTACGCTATATATAGGGAAGGGCTAAGTGGAAAACCCCATCTTTTTGAGAAAACTATGAAAACCCAATATCAACCATTGATTATGATTCATCTAAGTAGATAAATGGTTCTCCTATTTTTAGGTAAATATTAGTTTTTAAATAATTCTTATATTAGTTTCTAGTACAACTAAAGGGCAATTTGGGTAGTGAAAAATGTACTTTTTGTGCTTTTGAACATTGAAAGTGACTTTCCAGAACCATCAAATCACCAACTCTTTCTCTTTCTCTTACCTCATTCTCTTTCCTCCCCCACCCCACAAACGTGAAGAAGAACAAGAAGAAGATGATCTCATTTCAGAATTCAAATATCCAAGATCTAAAAGTGATCTCAACAAACACTAATCCCAGATCTTTTAGAGAGAGAATGATGGCAGGATAAAAGTTTTTAGAGAGATGAATTTTTTATTTTAGAGAGAGAAACAACAATCTTCATTATGTTCATCTATAACACCAAGAACACACATACAAGTGTGTGAGAGAGAAGAAGTTTGAAGTATGTTGTTTTAGAGAGAGAACGATGACAAGATGAATGTTTTTAGAGAGAGAAAATTGATGTTTTAGATAGAGAAACAACAATCTTTATCACAAAGACACACGCACGAGTGTGTGT
>JARYGA010043570.1:0-23275 GCA_030545235.1 Helianthus tuberosus
TATCTCAATTCATAACTGAAACTCCTCCTGCTTCTTCTAAAAAAGAACAGGTTGTACACATAGGGACTCCATAATATGATGCTCTGGAATCACTTGCTTACATCATCCACTGCCCAATGCCCGGGGCAAATTCTCTTCTCACACCAAACCTCACATCCACAATTCCCCCACCAACTAAACTTTTGTAGGATGCAATTGATTTGAACCAGGCACAAACCAGTCCTTCTCAATTACCTATCACTGAGAACATGCCTCAACAAATGACTGGATCTGATGTATCAATCTTTCCTAACCCACCAACACAACCTGAGGAGGTTACACCCCTTGAGTTACAAGTAACACTTGGTGGTAATCCAAGTGAAGCAGCCACTACAAGTGCTGAACCCACTGGTTTGCATTTGGACAGTGGTTACATCAATAAGACTTCCTTGGAGGCAATTCCTTCCATAGCACCTCTGACATCCACCAGTGGATTTGTTTTGACCACTGGCAACATCAAAAGGTTGTCAAGTGTTGAAGGAAGAAGACCCCAGTACCAAGAAAAAGGGGCATCAGTGGTTAATGTTTGGAGTACACTCCCTACCTCAACCACTGATAAAACCACAGCTATTGGGAAATCAGATGATCCCATTAAATTGGGTGATTGTTTAAAATACCTAGAATTGACGGAACTAGTTGAAAAACTGGATACCTCTGTTGCAGAAATTAAAGAAATGCTGCATCAGTTGTTGAAAGTACAAAAGGTGCAATCCACTGTTGTTCCACCTTAAGCACCTGCTCCACCACAAGCACCTGCTGCAAATGAGCTCTGGAATCTATTTCAACCTTTTCTCCAACAACAAAAACAAATGGTTGATTAGCAACATGCAATACATGTACAAGAGCTGAGAAACACAATGGAGTCTAGGTTCAAGAACACACAAGCAGACATCAAGGCTCTCAAGGCCCATCTATTGAAAACCACTGGCACTGCTCCTCCAACTATTCTCTTTATTGATCAACTACCCCCAGATAATGCCAAAAAGGGGGAGAAAATTTAGGAGTGGAAAAAGAAGGGAATAGATGATGGTCTTTACATTGAACCAGAAAGAGATGCTATTACCAGAAATATTCCTTTGCCAGATGGTAGCAAGAAGGTTGATGTGACCCAAAATTCACTTGATGAAGGAGTAGCAAGTGTAAAAAGGGACAGGGAGGCAAAGGATATGTAAAGGTGGAATGAGGAGAAAAGAGCTTACATGGAGCTGAATGCGCAGGGTTGTTCTGGGCTAAAGGATGTTCAAAATCCTGTGCTGAAAAGAAATCCCACTAGAAAAGTGAGGGAACCCAAGTCCACACCATCCAGACTCACAAAGCATACTCCAAAACCATCATCCAAAAGCCCCCAACATCAAACCTTCACTCAAACAGCTGTTGTAACTCCTGCTGTATCAACATCTGCTGGTACTTCAGTTGTTTCAACATCTGCCATCACCTCAACACACACCACTTCAACACACACCACAACCACTGCCTTACCACCACCACCATCACCACCAAAAACAACCTCACCACCATCTCCTCCTGCCAAAAAGCAGAAGACATCAGATGTTACAACATCTGTTGTAATGACAACAGTGGTTGAAACACCAGTTGTTTCAACAACTGTTAGTCAATCACAAACCACTGCCATCAAAAACACCACCACTGATCCACCCAAAGCATCATCAGCCTCTCCTATAATAAAAAGGAGAAGGATTTTCATACCAGATGATGATTCTCCATCACCACCACCAACATCTTCAAAATCTCTATCACTTGTTACAATACCCAAACCTGTTCCTCTCTCATCAGCTCAAATTCAAAAGCCCTTACCTCCTGCGGGTGTTCAATTCCCTCTTGAACTTATAGCAGTCAAAGAAGAAATCAAGTCTTTTTTATTATGAGGATGACCCTGCTAAAAGGAGTTTGCCATCAGTTGAAGGATATCCAAGGCCAAACAATATTGAAGAATATTTGAAAGTCAAAGCTAAACAAGCAGAGGATATCTCAAAAAGAAATGCACAAGGAAAATCTGACAGAGAAATTCAGCAGAATTACCAATTATTGCTCACACAAGTCAGATCCTTAGAGCAATTTGCAAAAAATGTGTGTCAACAAATCTCAGAGAGAGCAGATGAAACTCTAAGAAAAGACTACATTGAAAGCATCATGGCAACCAAGAAATACAAAGGAGAAAAACACATGTACAAAGAGTGGACCATCCCTAAGCTTGAAAGTGAAGCAGCCAGGATTCAAGATATGATCAAGAATAAGGTCAAGCACACTCCTCCAGATTGGGCAAAATTCAAAAAGAATGTACCTGATAAAAAGGTAGAGCTGAGGAGAATGAAAGAGGAATTAGCTGCTGCTGATTATGGGTCTTTGAATCAAGTATTGAGATGGAAAGAAGATAGAGTCAGGGCTACCTACAAAAGCTTGGAGAAATTAAGAAAGACAGATCCTACTGCTTCACAAAAGCCTGACTATCCTGAAGCAGAGGTTTCAAAAAGACCATCAAAGCTACAAATCAGGAGAGCTACTGCTCCAGCTGGTGCTGCTATCTACAAAAGAAAGCAACAAAAATAGTTGGTTACTGAAACAGTGGCAGAATTAATGGCAGGAGATGAGCTTGTAAAAGAAGGCATTAAGCAGATGATAGCTGATACTCTTGGCCTGAATCAACCTGCAAGTACTGCTCAGACAGTCATCAATAGGCCTGCATCTCCAAACACCTCATCAAATAAAAATCTCCCAAGAAACCCACCAGGCTCAAAAGTACTAAAGTGGAAAACTGATAAACAGACCCATGTACTACCAGTGATCAAATCTAGTGGAGAAGTGAAGAAACTAACAATGGAACAAGCACTTGGCCTAAGTCTTGAAGATTTGCAGGATCTCCTTGATCTTCCACTTAGCAGGGATGATGATGACACAGATGCCTTAGCCTTTGAGTTACAACTCAAAGGACAAATAAGGGAACTGTTGATGAGGAAATAAAGATCTTCAAATAATGAACGGTTTTGGCATTATCTGTTCCAGGGGGAGATTGTTGGGATTGAACCCTACCAAAGGAACAGATAATTAAAGCCAAAACTGGATCAAAGCAGTGGATCCAGAATAAGCAGATGTTATGTATACAAGTCTCTCCCCTTGAAAGTGGTTTCAACATCTCTTGACCTCCTATCTACTGATCGTACAAACTGTTGACCTACAAACTACTGATCAAGTAAAAGACTGATGAAAGACTAAAGCTCTGCTGTTCAATCTACTGCCTTGAGTCAAGCTCTGCTGATCATGACAAGTACTGCTGTGTTCACATCAGTGGAAGGATGCAGCAGTATTTTAGATGTCTTTATGTAATGAAATGTAATAACATTAGTTAGCATAGCAGAGGTTGTATATATCAGAGGTTAGAGTTTGTTAGGAGGTTAGATGTCACTTTCATGGTGACGTCCGCTTAGATGCTTCAGTGGTTTGCTCGTGCCTATAAATAGAACAGTATCATGGACTGTTCTATTTAGCTCTTTACAAAATCTTCTTCCTGCATGAACAAACACTGTGAGCTCAGGCTGAGGGGGAGTTTGCATTCATACATGCATTGTAATCGTTATTGAAATAAATTCAATCTTTCGGTTCTTTGTTGAAAATGTTTGATTAAAGCAATTCTCTAGTTTGATTGTGTGCAAAGTTTGCTTCCATCTTAATTCCGCTGCACAACTCATTCATCTTCATTTTAATTCAAACGTAAAACACAATCAAAACCAAACTCAAATCCTAACATGGTGCTTGCTTCCCCACGATCATCACAACGGTCATGGAGGTCATGCACGTGCAAAAATACCATGCATATTCCCCTAGAATCTCGGTTGGACCAAGTCTCATTCGAATATACCTGCAAAACAAGTTAAAACATGATGGAAACAATTGTTAGTTTAGGATAATAATGAGGATCATGGATCCTTATCCTTGCAGCATCTTCTGAGGATCCTTAATTTAAACTGAACTGAGGATCCGTGATCCAGACTACAACTGAGGATCCGTGATCCACAAGCTATAAAATTATGTCCCTAACAAGAAGTAAAACAACTATGTGAAAGTCCAGAATTTTGGATATTACATACTGATGGTGCATCCAACATAAGAGGTGTAGGATTAGGGATTCTACTAAAATCATCACAGAGGGACATATTACCCCAGGCTATTAGATGTGAATTTTCTACTACGAATAATGAAGCTGAGTATAAAGCTTTAATAGCAGGATTAGAATTAGCTAAGGATATTAACATTAAATGTTTACAAGTATATGTTGATTCCCTATTGATTACTAACCATTTCAATGGATCTTATGGAGTAAAAGGTGAAAAGTTAGCTGAATATCTTGAAATTGTTAAAAAATTAGCAAGATATTTTGAAATATTTACACTTGAACAGGTACCGAGGGAAGAGAATGCTGAAGTAGACGCTCTAGCAAACTTAGGATTTACTATCAGGATACTGGAAGGAACTCAGATATCAATACTGCGTATCCTCTATCCTGTAGTGGAATATCTTAAAACCCAGGATAAGCAAGTAGCAAGTATCCAGGATCCTGCTGATGGATAACCTGAAAAGTATCCCGAGTCCTGGATGGCTCCAATTCTGAAGTATTTCAAGAAGGAGATATCCCAAAGGATGAAAATCCTAGGGCTTTCAGGATAAAGGTATCTCGTTTTACTATAATAAATAATTTCTTGTATAAGAAATCTCTTGCAGGTCTATATTTAAGATGCTTAGAGGATCCTGAGACCAAGGAGGTGCTTAAGGATATACATGAAGGAGACTCTGGCAGCCATACTGGGGGCAGAGCTTTGTTCTCGAAGGTGTACTGGCCAACCATGAGAAAGGATGCTATTGTGTATGCTCATAAATGTGATGCATGTCAAAGACACAGCAACATACGGCATCAGCCTGCAGAACCGTTATATCCTATCATATCCCCTTGACCATTTATGAAATGGGGGATGAATATAGTGGGAAAAATCCCAAAGGCTCCAGGAGGAAAGGTTTCATTTTAGCAATGACAGATTATTTCTCCAAGTGGGTTGAAGCAGAAGCCTTTGTCCATGTTAGGGATTAAGAAGTGGTATCCTTCATAAAGAGAAATATCCTGACATGATTTGGGGTACCGGTCGAGATAATTAGTGATAATGGCTCCCAATTCATCAGTAAAAGGACTACAGATTTTTGTAAAAGTTAGGGAATCAAGATGATTACTTCGACACCAGTGCATCCTTAAGCTAATGGACAAGCAGAATACTCAAACAAGATAATCGTCAACAACTTAAAGAAGAGGTTAGGTGCCAAAAAGGAAAATTAGCAGAGGAACTACCATTCGTCCTATGGGCAGATAGAACAACTGTGAAGAATGCTACTGGGCAAACCCCATTCTCATTGGTATTTGGGGCAGAAGCAGTGATCCCAACAAAAATGGTGATACCTGCAGCTAGATTAAGCCTACAGGATCCTGAATCAAATCCTGAAGTCTTATACCAAGAGTTAGATACTGTTGATGAAACAAGGGATGCGGTAAAGCTAAGGATGTCAGCATACCAATAGAGGATAGCCAAGTCATACAACAAGAATTTAAGGACAAGGAGATTCTGAGTTGGAGATTGGGTATTGAGAAAAGCATTTCAAAATACGACCATTCCTGCTGATGGGAAATTAGCCCCAAAATGGGAAGTACCATATGAAATTGAATCAGAATCCAGAAAGGGAGCATACCGGCTCAAGACCATGGAGGGGGATATGTTGGCAAGATCCTGGAATGCCATACACCTTAAGGCTTATTACAAATGAGTTTAGAATTTGAAATTCTGACTCAGGATGGTATGAATTCTATCTTATTTAAACGTGTTTGATTTAATTTATTTATCATTCTTTGAAGCTTTGTACTGACTTAAGCATCGGAGGGGTGTTAGGCAAGCTAACACCCACCTTAGTTTGAAGGTTTTTTTGTAGGGATACGCTTCAGGATGATACTCCAGGATATTTACTCAAGATGAATCGAAAGATTAGAGGATTGGCCCGCTCTCTCACGTTTAAGGGATTTATATCCTTTCAATGGTTTAAAGGTATTCACCTTTCTCTCGAATTGGGTTTTAACACCCCGCCTGGAGCGCAAGTTATCCGGGTATAGTTCAAGATGGTGGGACCAGTTCATGTAATAGTGGTTGACAATTTTGTTATAATTGGCTATATCCTGGATCCTTACGGTATATGAGGATTGATCACCCTCTCTCACGAAAGGGTATTTTCATACTCTCTATGGTTTAAAGGGTATCACCTTTCTTAGTCTTGGAGTTTGTACACTCCCGCCTGAAATGCAGGAAAACATAGATTTATCCCCAGTAAATTAAGGGTTTATCCCCAGTAAAACTAAGAATTTTAGACAAGTTCCAAAGATATGTTAAACTGTGATTATGTTTACACATATTTTTCTGTTGATGTTACGAAGTCTAATCACTAAGTGAGGAAATACTCAAGTATGATGCAACATCCTACACAGACAGGGGACATCCATGCTGGGGACCTTGCAAATGATCCAATATTTAAGAATGAAGGTTACTGCCTAAGTGTTTCTGTGCAGGAAAAGTAAAGTGCAGGAAATGTAAATTGTTTAAGGGTTACAGACCATTCAAATTTAAAAAAAGTGGGCTCCGGCCTAGGCATCAATATCCATCATTGGCCACTTCACTGCCCTCATGCAGTAGCATCCTCACCAACCTTCTTAGCTCCATCACCACCAGCATCCTGACCAGCATCCGCTCCAGCCTCCACCTTCTCTCCCTCTTCAACTGCCGCTTCAGCTGCCTTCGAAGGCTCACCAGCTCCAGACTTGGCAAGATATGGTGTCGCAGCCCTCGATCCCACCCCGAGAGCGGGAGCCGCGAACATGAGCCGGTGGTATCGATGTTTATTAATTTGGCAGGGGAAATGAGGTATCAGAATCGTAGTTAGGAAATAAATTTCAGAGTTTCAAAACACCAAACTTTTATATTAAACAAATGGGATAAACCCATATTTTATTTATAATATCTCTTCTAGAGATAAACCCTAACTTGCTGAAAACATAAACTTCTTTTATTTAGGTAACTTATAGCCATTTTATTTAAGCCTTCAGTGCTCCATAGCAGGCTTCTAATGACTTCCCATCAAGTTATCTGAAACGCGTTTTAAAAATATTTCATTAGCAAGAAATATTGGCGGGCACATTCTAGTTTATAAAAATAAGCTTTTATAACTTTACAGTATTAAGAGTGATTACAATGTTTATATCTACCCAATTACTCATTCAGTATTTATCACGTTGGCAGTTATGATGACCATGGTCATATTACTATTGGCAATCTCTTTGTCCAATAGTAACGCTTGATTAGTAGTGTATACAAAACCCGACATACCGGCAGTAATTGTAGAATATAAAGACTTAATCACTGTAATTCTAACTGGTAAACATTTAGGGTTTTGTAAAGCATTTTAAACAAATGGCTCACAAACTGTGAGAAAAAGAGAATGACTCACAAACTGTGAGAAAGAAGAATGGACTTACTTTGTAAACTTATGTTTTTCTAAGGGCTTCCTGGTGATATCTCCTGATTATTTTCTTGAGTTTCCATTAAAAACATACAAATGCACGCGTGTTAGCAAAATAACCCAAGTCACTTTAGACATACAACACGAGACAGAACCCCAACGTACTTAGTCACGCAGACCCTAGACATGCGTTGCTGGGTCCCAGATCAATTGGGTAGGGTGACGAATTAGTGATCGAGGGTTAAAATACTTACAACGGGGCAGAGCTTCGTGTTTTATGGGGGTATTTTGGCTATATTTTCGGATTATAGAGACTGAGAGAGAAAAGAAACATGAACGATGTGAGAATGCAGACTGAAGCTCAATTTATAGTTTTTCCAGAGGTCTCTCGTGCCCCGCGACCCATCCCCTTGTCCCTTTCGTGCCCCGCAAGTGGCACCCTAGCTACGGCTATGGTTGCCGAGTCATACCTTAGGCCCAACACGTGTGTGACACGCGTCGTTATGGGTGTTTTTTTTATATTATTGCATTATAAATTAGGAAAACCCAAAATCGCTAATGAAAAGGCTTTAAAGTAACAAAAGGTTAGTATTGAGACACCGCGTCCACGGATTGATATCCGGTTCTTACCGATAAACTATATTACCATCTGATGGGTAGTTCTTGGGTGAAACCCATTTTAAAACAAAATTTGTGTGAATGATGTCTTTATAAAAATATATATAATTCACGCACATCAACGATTTATAGGATAAATATGGTTTGTATACCATAACCAACCCCGTTTAAGATAAACACCTAATTACTCCCAATTACATTTTAATCCCCATATCCTTACAATATGACTTAATGGCCCATATACTAATTTTGGTGACATAAAACTATAATATAGTTCAACTTTTTTTGCACTTCAAACATCCCAAAATAAAGTATATATTTGTAAAAGGGGAACTAACCACTTTAGCTAAGCATATTTGTTTTATATCGGTATAAAAGTTTTGTGTAGTTAAACTAATATAAATACCTTCTCCTGCATTTAAGTATATTTAAAAAGCAATATTTTTTATAATTACTAACGAATATATGTATTTTTGAATCTTAGATATGTTAATTCTAATTAGGTCATAAGTTTTGTCATTGCTCTATAGTGTCTCTACTTTCATAGCGGCATTCCCAAGTTCTAAGACAATCTTGTGTAAGATTAAATATATTATAATGTGTTATTTAAACTTGTAGCTATATAATCATTTATATAATATATAGATCAAAATATATTATACCTATTATATAATTAGTTGGTAATTGTTGATGGACTATATTACTCTTATTAACTAATTAGGTTTCATCTTGGGTGTATATATAGGGAGATAATTAGAGAGGTTAAAGGACACACAAGTTGATTATCATAACATCAAAATCATTCCCTCTCTACACGTCTCTCTACATACGAACTCAAACCCTAGAGTTCGGTATCACCATCAAGAACTTACACCCTAAGGAGGAACTAGATCATCTTGACAAGTATGTCAAACTCCATGGCTGCGTCTCTGACTGGATTCTCTACTGGAATGTCTGCTTTTACAGGTATTTCTACAAGTTTTCTATTATGTTTATACAGAACTGATCAACATGTGGTATCAGAGCATATGTTGATAAATTAGTTCTGATTGTTTCCATAAATTTGGAACTAAAAAAATCTGGAAAACTAACTTTATGAAAACTAGATAAAATTCGAAAACATGAAATTCGATAAAAACTTAGAATTCACGGATTTTATGTTCTAAACGGATGTTTAATCACATCCTTCATAATCACTGTTTTGAAATCTTAATAAAGAACTAAATTTTCCAGTTTTTGGATTCCAGAATTTGGTTTTATTATTTTTAGGGTCAATCATGTTCATAAGAAAATTCAAAAAAAATTCCTTATTTTGGAATGAATTTAGGATCAAAGGGTGTTTTTCTTGTTTTGATCTAATTTATCTATTAAATATTTTCCGAAATCTGTTATAGTTTTAAAGGATAAAGATTTCAAAATATTTAGATAAATATAAATCTGTTATGAATGTATCATAATGATGACTCTCCACATACATAACTCCGATCTCTTCAATTTCTTTTGTATTAATGTATGTGCCTATATATAGAGAGGCATTTGTATATGGTGTAGATAGTAGATTAATGAATAAGAATTCTTCATGTTCTATTCTCTACATGATTTTATAGTTTGTTCTTATGTTTATAAACTTATATATTGGTTGCTAATAGACCGTTGTTTTACAACACGTTATCAGCACGAGTTGCTTTTGAACTTGGATCTCATTATCACAAGCTTTAACTTTCTCTAAACGGATCATCAACATCAATCTTCGGTAAAGGTACGGTTTAATCATTCATGATTTAATATCGACGTGTTATCTTTTGTTGTAATATTTGCGTGTTTGGTACCATTGTTGGATAACATCAATGGAGGTGGGATGTTGGTTTTTCACAAGATTAAAGTACTTTTATTTTTGAGATTTAACTAACGAGTTATCACATGAGATGAGATTATTAATATAATAATCTGTAGTTTTCATGATAATCGATAATTCCAAAATCTAAGAGGTTTTATTAATATTAATATAATAGATAAACGGTATCTCTTTTAAATCGTGTGCACCTTAATCGGCATTTTTTTCAAATACCATAGATCGATTAGAACTGTGTATGTTTAAATGGTTTCATACATATGTTTAATACATGTTTGAGGGGACGATAACTGTACGTATTTTCGGTAATATTTAACAAATAAGGAAAATGGAATCATCCGCATGAATTTTTGGATGGCCAGTTGGTTAAACAATTCAATCTTTGAATTTACAAAAATATAATAGTTGTTACTTGATAAGTGTAAGTTTTTCATTTAAAAATGATTTAAGGATTTTATTGAATCATGTGAAAATTAGGTGATAATTGTTTATTGCTATGTATACATTTTATTCGTTATTTGTAATCAGATATGGTTTATTGGTACCATCTAGCACCAAATCAATATCATCTAATTTAATTATAATAATCAAACAACATTTACTGCAAATGTTTTTCTAGAGTGTTATGATTTCTAAATCTGATTAAACCAAATTACAAATAAAGTTCCTGTTATCTAAAATGTATGATTGTAAGTTAAAAGTTAAAATGTTGAAAATCGTATAATTGTACTCTGTGTATATGCTTTCTTGATGTTATAATATTATTCTAATACTTTGCTTTTGAATGGTATTAAATAATTTAAGTAGAATATCAAGCTTGTGAGTTCTTTTGATTATCATATAATCATGTTTATATAATAGTAAAAGATAAGCACTTAATGATATTCAAAAGTAATACATGTATTTTGTTATTTTTTTTAGTTATGATATTTGACATAACCTTTGAGCCAATTACTTGTTAGATATATTTAATGTTAACTTTTTTATGGATAATTGTTTAATCATTATATGATAAGAACTTGTCATACCATTTATCTATTCTTTAATAAAACAAAATGTTCATTATTAGACAATTTAGGAAAATGTATGATAACGATCAAATTTTTGCCCAAAGTGTTATTTTGTTTGTATATGAGAGAACTGGAACATATATATTTATTGATGGGTGTGGATATGTTTAGAGAAAGGGACTCAACTCTTTCCATAAAAAAAACAAGGCTAGCATATCGGGAAAAGTTTATTATATATATTCTCTTGTAATTAATAATATATTATCTTGTTTCTTAAAGTTATATTTTACCGCGTTTGATAGTGTGACATGTTATAAAGTCGTGCATTTCATAATGTAACTTTATGCATACATTGTGTTCCACATGTTATCAATATTGAAAAGACCATCAAAACGATCAAAGTTGTGGTATATGATCGCATGCTATAAACACAACTGAATTGTGATCAAGATTCATTTATTATATGATACCCAAAGTGAGAAACTCCCTAAAGCTTATTAACTTTTTGGAAGCTTATAAGACCTTAGACTGATAATAATATCTTAATGATCTAGCCATATATTTTCTTCTCAATTGATATTATGTGATGAGAAGATTTTTAATGCCAAGTGAACAAAACAAGTTCCATTGTCAAACCTTAAATATGCTCTTGAAAAAGCAAGATTGTTAAAGAATATGTAAGGTTTGAAATGACCACCATGAAATTTGTGTGATTCTAATCCATTCATGAAGTGAATGTGATGATATAATGACCAATGTAAAGGTCGCGATCATGTATATAATAACTAAGAAAATTGTAATGATGTCACCATCATAATTGTTTGGTTATAATCCATTCTTTGAACTGAATGTGATGATATAATAATTGGTGTAAAGTTCATAATCACGGTAATTGAGAAAATTGTTATGATTCTCATGTAATGAGATCAACCATGTTAATAATGAGATGACTATACAATGATCGTTATAAAGGTCGTAAGATATAAGATTGATAAATCTTATACGTCTCATTTACTTCTCAATTGATGGTAAGCAAAGAGAACATTATTTACAAGGAAAATTGATTAAATTCTTTTCAGTTGTCACACTTGAGACATATGCTCCTAAAGTAGCAATATCATTATAAGAGTCATGAAAAAAATGAAATGATTTTATACTCATGTGACAGGGTAAATAATGAAAAACTATGAAGCTTGTTTTGGTTCTACTCCATTCCTAAACGTGAATGTGATTATATATTAATGATGGACCTAATTGAGAAACTTGTAATGATGAGAATGACTACAAGAATTGTAATGATGGTCATTTTAATATTGATAATGGACCACAAAAGTGGCAAACTAAGGAGTGATTGCATAACGTAATGGTTTGAACTTTGAAGTTGTAATATATTCTCTCGTATCATAGGTTTTGTATTACATACGAGCAAGTAATACACATACGATCATAAACCAGAAGTTTATGGATCATAATTATTTAATTAGTTGGCAAGACCGGTTAGACCACACCGATTCAATGATGATGTGAAACATAATGAAGAACTAGAAGATTCTTCAAGCTGATATTTAGCATGTATTGTTTGCTCTCAAGGGAAATTTTATTTTTGCTAAATAAAGGAGGGTGTGTATCCCTAAATATTTTCGAAGTGATTAAAGGATATGCATATCCCAATATGATACCATTTAGTGTTTTAAATCGATGCATCGTCTAAATGGTTATTTAATCCACAACCTGAAGCTTGTGTGATTGTGAGCTAATGTGATAACAAGCATACTAATCCAGATTAGTATATTTATTTGATAATAGTGAATTTGATTCCCAAGTTATTAACGATCGTTGGAATAAGTGTTATTGTTGAGATGATCACTAAACGTCTACTATTGGTTAAAAACCCAATGATCATGAGAGGAGCAAAAGTTCATTTAGGTACATGTAATTTTATATATAGTACCATCAATTCACATCAAGCCAATAAGTTATAGTTCTCCCCATACAATTGGTTTTTGGTCAGGAACCAAAGATGTCTCATCAAAGATTTTGGTTGTGTGACATATATTGAAACTCATCAACCACACCGCACAACGATGGGACTTGTAAATAGTTTGACAATATGTTGGGTATAAATAATCTTCTATGATTAAATACTTAAAGCCATTAGTAAGATGTTCATTTATGGCTCATTGGTTTTCACTTTAATGAATGAATGTTTATAACATTAGGGGGAGATAACAAGCAGTTGAAAAGTGAAATGAATTATCATGTCATATTGATCCTCAGACTATAAACTATGAACTAGAAGTTTAATTCATTTACCAATATTAAAGAACAAATTACCAGACAAGTTCACTGACCTAATAGAGTGACTAAGTAAGTCACATAATCAACTGCTTATGCTCCAGTTATATCTGTGTCCCAAGAGGACAACCACATATTTTTGTAATGAGTCTATTGCACGCCTAAAGCGTGGTAGACTAGTTGATTCCAATAATAAAATTCCTCAAAAATTGGAGCAAGTAATTAAGATATCTATTGCACGCCTAAAGCGTGATGGTTCAAGAAGAACCTCAGGTACCTGAAAATAAAGAGATCTCGATAAGTTGTATAATGTCTAAGATATGTATGGAATCGAAATAAAAATCGACGTCGTTATACTTTTGTATATAATGTAGCGCTTAAAATGATTAAATGATGAGGATCAAGATTTAAGATCTGCCTATGAATGAATATTAAGAAATGATTGGCCAAAATAGAAAGACGCAAATAAGGCAGAGTTTAGTTCTCTAATGAAATGGAAAGTTTCTGGACCAACAGTCCATACAACTAAAGTTGTAAAATATACTGGATACAAAAGTGTCTTTTATGCGAATCATGTGAAAATCAAATTAAGTGATATAAGTCAAAATTGGTGGCACAAGAATTTTCACAAAGACCTATGATTGATTATGAGAAAACGTATTCTCCAATGGTGGATGCATTGACTTTCCAATATCTTATTAGTCTGGTAATATATAAAAGAGAATTGACATGCGTCTTATGAAAGTTATGTATCACTTGATACTAAGTCATATAAAATAAGTTCTCGAGAATATTATGATTATTATATAAATTCAGATCTGAATACATATAAATGTTGTATATGTTATTGAATTGAATATAATTGGAACTCCCCATGAGTATCCTTAAGCATTTGAGTGCTTAAGAGGTTAATTGAAACACCTTATGGATGTAATTATTGTGCACCAATACTCCAATAAACATACATAGAAAATATGTACCTAGTTATTATGGCATCTCAATGTACACAGTGTAAAAACATGGTACAATATGAATTTTGGAGATAAAAGCAAGTGTTCTTGATATTTTTGCATATGATATAGATATCTATGTGTTAAAAGGGCAAGTTTATATAGCAAAACTTCTAAGAGTGAAAGCACATGCATATTTGGATAAGATGGAAAGAATTCCCTCATGGATTGATAATGCTAGAAGCATTAGTGATGTCAAAACCTCAAGAAGGTATTATATGAAGTTGACAAAATACGTATGGACTAAATAGTCGAAACGAGTGTTGTACAGCTCGAGATATTCGTATGAAGAGGGATATAAGTTTGATTAAATTAGCCATGTTCTATGAACATTCTACTTTTAAAAGTTCACTATAATCGCAATTTACAGTAACGATGTCTAGGCATCATTGAGAGAAATTGTCGAGCTTTTAGAGGGAGAATTTTTTAATGACCTTGGCACGGTCTAATTATTAATCGAACTGCAGTTCGAGTATATATGTAATTATGTTTCACTAATCCCTCAAGTACATCTAGAAGATGATGTTTGGATATTTTAGTATGAACATAGTTAAACCTTAAAGTATGTTAAAGGTTGTTGAGTCATTTGTTATAAGAAATGCCTATTATCATCTCCTACCAAAGTAGAGATTCTCATTCTAGAAGTACCATCATTAAATGCATAAGTGCATTAATATGTTTTACTAGCTATGTATGGTTATAATATCTTTCACTTGAGCTCATTGTCATGATATAACCTGTGTCAAGCGAAGAGACATTGGAATGAGTTCAAAGAAGTATTTCAGGTATAAACGATATTTGATTATATTTTACTAACCCATCAAAACAAGTTTGGTTAGTCTTGTAGATGCAGAAATGTAACAAAACACAGTCGTGGACAAATGATAATTTTTGGAATGAGGCACCTAAAGTCTCGTTAGAAGATTATACAACATTGCTCAACATACAAGATTGCATACTAAGGGATCAAGCGACAAATCATTCACTACAAAAGCTTTTTCGACTTTCAAGGAAGATGGACACACGTCACAAAAATGATACATGTTAAAATGAGGGGGGAGACATATTCAAGTTGCACTCTTTTTCCCTTGACTAAGTTTTGTCCCATTGGATTTTCTTAGTAAGGTTTTTAACGAGACAACATACCTGATCCAGAAGTATCAGAATAAGAAAATACGCGCTGCACTCTTTTTCCCTTAGCTGAGGTTTTGTCCCACTGGGTTTTCCTAGCAAGGTTTTTAACGAGGCAGCATCACCAAGCGTATTAAAGGTATGTGGATAGTCAAGGGGGAGTGTTATGAATGTATCATAATGATGACTCTCCACATACATAACTCCTATCTCTTCAATTTCTTTTGTATTAATGTATGTGCCTATATATAGAGAGGCATTTATATATAGTGTAGATAGTAGATTAATGAATAAGAATTCTTCATGTTCTATTCTCTACATGATTTTATAGTTTGTTCTTATGTTTATATACTTATATATTGGTTGCTAATAGACCGTTGTTTTACAACAAAATCAGCATTAAAATAGGAGACATGATCTCATGATCCCTTAAATTTCGGATTTTCAACCATATCACAATTAACTGCTATAATCAGCAGATTTAGAATCTTGCAGAACAAGTTTAGAAAACCATAAGAGATTTCGAGATTTGACAACTTCTAGAATTCTTAGAAGATTCGAAATCTCAATAGAATTTGAAATCTCATATAATTCGAGATCACAATTTTTTTGAAAACTCATGTTTCTCAAAAACTGTTTCAAAAACTCATGTTTTTCGAAAAAACTTACCTTGTTCCAGAAACTCATTTTTCAAAACCTCACTTGTTTTCGAAAACTCAAATTTTTCGAAAACTCAATTTTTTCGAAATCTAATATGTTCTCAAAATACCAAGATTTTTCAAAATCTCGTTACTTTATTAAGTTGTTATTGTGAACTAACTAATTGGTTTTGAAAACTCTTATTTAATCAGCATCAGATAATTTTACAGAACCCAAAGTAGCTTAACTTAAATGAGCTTCTGATGTATCACTTCTGCCCAAAGGTGATTTGATACATCTATACATTGTTCAAGTATAATAAGAAACTATGTTAATTATGCCTTACATACGTGAATGTCTCATTTCTGGCCAAAGCTAATTTAATTCATTCAGGTCTAGCATACTTAACAAGTGCATAACTGAGGTAATTGTCTCATTTCTGGCCAAATTTGTCACAATTACTTTGCACACATGCTTAGATGATTACACTTCTGCCCAAAGGTGATTTGTCTTCATTTAAGTAGAATTTTCTAATAACTTAGTCTATTATTTTGATGTTAGTAATAGACAATATCACGGCTTCATAACTAAAATGGTCATTACTTATGCATGCCTTAGTGTAACATGCCCTTAGATCACATTAACACTTCTAACTTAGTATCATAATTCGCTCGTATTGTTTCCACTCTCAGCACCCAATTGTGGGATTCCACCATTGACTGGTGATAACTTTGCTTCATGGAAAGACTCTCTCATTCTTACTCTTGCTTTGCTGGATTTTTACTACGCATTAAAAAAGGATATGCCTGCAGACCTTACTCCCCAAAGTACCATTGCTCAGAATATGCCTATGAAAAAGTGGACTAGGTGCAATCGCAAGTCTCTCTTGTTGATGAAGCAATCCATTAGCAATGCAATTCGAGGAGCCATTCCAGATTCTGATGATGCTAAAACCTACTTGGCTTCTATGGAGGAGCAGTTCAAAGGGACGTCTAAGGCGTATGCTAGTACTTTGATCCTGAAGTTGGTGACTACGAAGTATGATGGGAGGAGTGGCATCCGTAAACACATCATGATGATGAACGACATGGCCCATAAGCTGAAGAGATTAGACATGGAGATCAGTGATGGGTTTCTCATACACTTCATCATAAATTTTCTTCTTTCGTCCTAAGAAGCATTTAAGATCAATTACAATACCTAGAAGGACAAACGGATGATGAGTGAGCTGATCGCCATGTGCGTATAGGAGGAAGAGCGTATGAAGATGGATAGAACTACTACACTTTGCTACCTCCAGCTCTAAGAAGAGGAAGAACACTTACCCAAGGGAGGATGCTTCGAAAGTCCAAAAGCCTAATCCTAATACAAGTGCACCTTCCAGCTCTAAGAACTCCTTAGGTAAACCTTACTGCAAGTTCTGCAAAAAGACAAGACATAAGCAAAAGGAATGCCCTGATTTCAAGAAGTGGTTGGCTAAGAAAGGTAATGATCTTTTCATGATACTTGAGTCCTAAAATACAAATGTTCCTGCTAATTCTTGGTGGTTTGATTCTAGTGCTATGACTCATGTCACTAACTCTACTCAGGGATTCCTTACAATCCGAAGGCTGGGAAGAAACCAAAGAACACTTAAAGTGGGGGATGATAGAGAATTAGAAGTGAGGGCCATTGGAACACTACAATTATTTATGAAAACTGGTTTATGCATTAAACTTTATGATACCTTATATGTTCCTGAGGTAACTCGGGACCTTGAATCAGGACCAAAGTTAGACATAGATGGTTTTGATATAGCTCATGGTCATCGCATGTGACACTTGTGATCTGTAAACGATGTACGATGTAAAAAAATATCAATTATCAATAAAACGATGTGTTTTGGTGTTAATATTTGTGTATTGAGGTTTGACATTTTACGATTTGATTCTAGTTCGATTTCAACCTTTAAATCGCTTTCTGAAAAGTTATACGCAAACTGATGCGTAAACATAATCATTTTAACACGACAAACACTCCGTAATAGTGATATAGGCTTAACATACCTTAAATAACCCTTACATAACTTAGAAATAAGTTTTGGATGGTTTGGTGTGTCGAAAACAAGTTTACGTCAAACTGCAAAACTATGCCGATTCGTATGGTAACGAACATTCTGGAACATGATCATAGGTTAAAAATACCCTAAATATCCTTTACATAGCTTAGAAATAGGCTTTTAGGGGTTCGGTATGCGAAAATACGCTTATTTGATCAATAGAGACTAAAAGCGTCAAATAGGGCATAAGTTTCCATTTACGCGCATATCTCACGTTCTGAACATATCCAGACATCCAAAAATTTTTGTAATCATTAAAGTATTTTATTTTAGTGATTGGAATGCAAAAATACCATTCGTCGCATAATTTGGATCATTTTCGCTTCCGTTCGATTTTTCGTCGTAATTAACCAAATAACGCAACCGTACGACCAAACGAACCGACATCCGAGATAATTTCAAGCATGTTCCAAGTCCCCTATGCTTTAAGTTCATTGTAGAGCCTTGAAAATGGGTTAACGGGGTTTAAATACGTCAAAAATGGCTTAAACAAGCCGCAAGGACCATTTTTGCCAATTTTTGAAAGTTTCTGTATCTGCGGAGTGCTAGCGTCGCGTGACCCCAAAATGGTGGTGCTGTGGCGGCACGCGAGCCCCTTATTTTGACAGAAAACCTGTTTTCAGCAACCAGCTTGAATTTGAGGGTCTTTTATGCAATTTTCTCAATACTATGAACTGGTTTTAGAACTCCCATTGTATTGT
The DNA here is from genome assembly GCA_030545235.1 of Helianthus tuberosus. Lineage (NCBI taxonomy): Eukaryota > Viridiplantae > Streptophyta > Magnoliopsida > Asterales > Asteraceae > Helianthus > Helianthus tuberosus. The sequence continues at coordinate 18,951 of JARYGA010043570.1, forward strand.
ATTTGAAAACATGTTCCACAAATGTAGGGTCATGATTGATCCTCATAACACTTGGAATGATCTTGTTAATCCAAACTTACTATAAATAGAAGTGGGTTTCTCACTTCATTCCTCACATTGGAATCAATTCTGCTCTAAGTTGAAGCTAAGGCTTCATACCTGAGTAATTTGGCTCAATTCTTCCTAGCTTGGACCCTTTGTAAGCTTCTTTCATGCTTGTTTAAGCTTTTCAAGCGTGAAAGTCAAACAATGTTTGACTTTTTTGCTTTGACCATGATTTGGTCAACACAAAGTTCGTTTGAACTTTGCAACGTTAGCGTAATCACGATGATTATAGTCCCTTGTGACTATACCTACTGATTACCACGTTGATTAGTCGAAGTGACGAGTCAAAGTTTCGGTCAAAATGCCGATTATGCGCATTTTGCGACAAAACTATTTTCGGGTATCAAAAAACTTTATTTTGATATCAAACTTGTTTTTTAACTTACTGAAACATGTTTTAACATGTTTAACTCGTCACTTTTAGTCTAGTGCTTGTTTAGGGTCGTAAGATAAGCGGTCTTAACAACCGCTTAGACTTTCGAACCCGGCCCGTTTGGTCGATTGTTAGGATCCGACCAAGCATATTTTGTGACCATAGTTGTATAGGAATAACCTTCCGAGGTTATACCTTATGGTCACTTAGTTTAATTAGTTGTATGATAGGTAGTTTATATGCCTTAGGAAAATGACCAAAATGCCCTTTTCATGCATGATTGGATTTAAGCATATGTAACTTAATTTTTGTCACTTAAACTGATTATGCAACATTTTTAAACATGTTAAGGCATATAATACTTGTCATAGGACTAGTTAGGCGTCTTGAACGCGTTTTCGCGCAAACGACGCGTTAAAGTAGCTTAAGCTACCTTAATGGGTCATAACGGGTCGTAAGCACTTAGGATAGGTTTCGATTTAGAATGTAGGCTTTGTAAACCATATGAGTTCCAATACTCATTTGGTTTACGAGGCCTCATTTTACCCGATCTTCCGATTTATGTGTCGATTTATTAACTAGCGATCCTATTACTAGGTTCTACTTGATTTCCTTGGTTTGCCTGAGCTTCGTTAAGTTCGTTAGATCGAGGATACTTTGCACTTCAACTGAGTACATAGTTCCCCTATTTTACTGTTTTCAAATGTTTTGGGGTGATTCATATGTGTTAAACGATTTTGATGCTTTCAACGTTGATTTCAAAAACGAATACTATGGTTTATATTAAACAATAACGATTTCGATGATGTGAACAAACTTGTTGGACGTATTTACATAATGAATGACATTCATTAGCTTTGGCCGAGCCGACTAGTATTAGGTTATGGTACCATAGGATTTGACAAATCCCGTTATCGGACTGCACCCATGGTTATGTGGGTAACGACTGAACCTGTTTATTGTTAACTTACCCTTTGGTGGTTTGTTAATACGAGTTGAATGATGGACGAGTTACGAAGGTTTGAATGTTATAAGCGAGACGACCAAAATTAGTTTTCACAATTAAAACGAGAACGATTTGAACGATTGAACGATTTTGATCGATTGAACGATTATGAATGATTTGGAACGATTTGAATGTTTAAACAAATGAATAATGGTCTATTACATGAATGAGTTAAACGATTTAAACGATGGGTTTTTGGTATGTGATTAGGTAACGGGACGGGTTTAATGTGATAAAAGCATGGTAGAGACGTTGCTGGTACTTCTTATATATAAGTGCTTTTATCATATTACATTCCATGGCGTTATTTAGTTCACTTGGACGAACGATTTCTAAATGATGTCATGCAACGATGTTTTCTATACGATATAAACCATACGAGTTTTGTTACGAGAACGATTTACGATTTGGTTTACATAAACAAATGTTTTGGGTTAAGATTCATGGCATCGAGGTTTTATAAACTATAACCAATCTGTTTTGACTTTGTTACTCATCTTACAATACAAACATTTTACAAAACAAGGTTTTCTTATATCAATTAACGAAGTTGTACGAGTTATTTCAACATGTAAACGAGCCATGAATCTGACACTTACACAAAACCTAAGTGCTCGCCGGGATTTCTTTGCTGACTTTATTTTTACATATGTTTCAGGTGGTGTTGAATGATGTTGATTGCGACTAGGATGCATGCTCATTAAGGACTGGATAAGGCCTTAGTGACTTAATAACGATGATAGTCAAGATGTGAACCTGATTGTTTTAACTTTAAGACAATTTAAATGTTTAATGTCTAAATAAAACAAAACTTTTGAATCCATGGTTGTGAAACAATAATTATGTCACTCCACTCCCCGACGTTTCCGCCACGGTTTCGTTGTTTTACGCGGTCGGGGTGTGACAGAAGAGTTGGTATCAGAGCTCATGGTTATAGGGAATTAGGTTATTAGTAATGCTTTGACCTAGACTATAACTTTTCTAGGACCCTAACGCAAGTTTTCTTGCGTTTAGATTTTAAAACAATACCGTCACCTATCTTTAGGTGATAACCACAACCAGAACACAATAACAAATCCGCTTTGAAAACCAATCATCTATTCGTAGATGATTTATTATAAGGTTTTGAACCTTTAAAGTTTCCAAAATGATTTTGAACATAATCACCCACCCTTTGGATGATTCATTTTTGGCTTAATGCCTTCTAAGTTTTCAAAATCTCGTCAAAGTTTGGGATTAGATAATGTGAACACGTGCAATCTGGAAGGGTGGATGCTTGTACCTCGGGTTTTCTGTCTAAGGCTAGAGTGTTCGTACAAATCCACATAATCGGACCAGTCACTCTTACCTGGGAACTCTTGGGGTGAGTGTCCACTTATAGGCTAAAGCATGTCTTCGCGATACATTATATTGACCCATTTACTTTGATTAGTCACTGTGCGTCGTTTGTTTGTTCGAAGTAACAAACGAATGATCACCTTCCGTGTGTTTTGTCGATGTTTTCAATACCTCTTGTGTTTATCCAATTGTCAATCTCACTCGTTTCTCATGTTTCCTTGTTCTTTTTGGAATATGCCTCCTCGACGAGATGCACAACCTCAAAGTAACGCCGAAATCGCAGCCCTTGTCGCTCAGCAAATGGCTGTCGTGATTCCGAACCTAATAACTTAGATTAATCAAGCGAACAACAACAATGCTCAGTGTAGTTTCAAAACATTTAATTAGGCTAAACCACTAAACTTTTATGGGTCTCAAGGAGCAACTGCGCTCCTGCAATGGTTCGAGAGTCTGGAAAGCACCTTCAAACATGTGCAATGTCCGAATGAGCGAAAGGTTGAGTTTCCATCTAGTGTTTTTGAGAAGCGTGCTCTAACATGGTGGAACAGTGTGATGCGTGATAGGGGTGCCGATGTGGCAATGGCACAAACTTGGGAAGAGCTTCGAGCTCTCATGATGAAAGAGTTATGTCCCCGTCACAATATAAGGGCTTTGGAACGTGAGTTCGACGATCTAAAACAAGATGGGGGAGAACACCTTGCGTATACGGATCGTTATGAGGAACTGAGTTTGTTGTGTCCTACTATGGTTACCCCATTGGATAAAGAGATTGAGAGGTATATCGATGGTCTACCCAATTATGTGCAAGACATTGTAACTGGTAGTAACCCAACCACTATGCGTCAGGCTATCGAATTGGCTACAACCCTGACTGAGTCTCAAGTCAGGAAAGGAAAACTGACCCGCAAGGGTGATAAGAAGCAGTTGACCGACACTGTTCAAGATAAGGGTAAGGGTAAGAAGAAGGGCGAGTCATCAAGGAGGTCGAGGAAGCAAAAGGCTTCCCAAAACTTTGTTGTCACTGCACACAACGCTCAGAACCCACCAGCTCAACCTCCTGCAAAGAAACAGTATGCCGGTACCGCACCTCACTGCAATCGGTGCAATGGTCATCATGCGACTCAGCAAGCTTGTAAACAGTGCATGGTAAACTTAGGCATATGGCCAACATTTGTCGCTTGAGTCAGAATCAAGCTGCTCAGAATCCAGCACAGGTTCAAGGGAATGCTGCTAGATTTCCACCTGGCTCTTGTTATAATTACGGAGAAATGGGTCATTTTTGCAACAATTTCCCGAAACTGGCAAATCTGAATGCCAATGCCAATGTGAATCCCGCTCGTGGACGAGCATACAATTTGAACGCTAACAAGGCGCGGGTTGACAACGAGGTTGTTAATGGTACGTTCCTTGTTAACCATCGACCTGCATCTGTTCTTTTCGATTCTGGTGCCGATAGAAGTTTTGTTTCGTTATCATTTGAGCCTTTGCTTGTGATACCTAGAA